>JAOYFF010000216.1:0-16282 GCA_025773925.1 Cryptomyrus ogoouensis
TGGGCCGCGTCCCGCCGCCCCGCCCCCCCCTCATCACCCCCCCCCCTTCTTCTTATTTTCCCCAGTTTAAACCCGACTTTTTGTCCTTCCCCACCCCCCCCCCCCCCCCCCCCCCCCGCAAATCTTGATGCCTTTGGTGGAACGTAAGTGAGAAGGTGGGTATGATGATAAGCTTGGGTTAAACGGTACACGTCTCACGTGGCTGAAAATAACCACAGAAAACAGGAAACTATGGCTGCAGTGTGAAGGCACAAAGGGTCGGATGTCAGGCGGCGGCAATGAGAAGTGAACACAGGCACGGAAGAACAGACAGACGGGCAAAGAGAGAGAGACAGGCGGAGAGAGGGACAAGCCAGCAGACAGACAGACAGGGAGAAAGGGACAGGCAGGCAGAGAGAGAGAGAGACAGACAAGCAGAAACTGACAGATAGACAGGCAGCCAGAGGGACAGGCCAACAGACAGAGACAGGCAGAGAGAATGATAGGTGACACATAGAGACAGACAGGCAGAGAGACAAGTAGGTAGACAGAAAGACAGGCACACAGAGGACTGGGCAGACACACAAGCAGAGAGGGACAGGCTGGTAGACAGAGAAAGGCAGAGAGACTGGTAGGTGACAGACATACAGAGAGACAAGCAGGAGACAGACAGACACACTGTTCTGGCAACTTAGGGTTAGAGAAAACTAGCTGGGAACCTGCTTAGATCAGATTTAAGGAAGGTAAGAAAAGACTCTGCCGGCCGAGTGGTAGTTAAGCAGAGTCACCGCGCAGTGCCATTCCCGCTCGGCGCAGTGCCATTCCCGGCCCAGCGCAGTGCCATTCCCGCCCAGCGCAGTGCCATTCCCACTCAGCGCACAAAAAGAGACACTTTACCCCGCAGGACTCTTTGTATTTATGTCAAATCAATAATTATAAAAAATAATTATGAAATCAAACAGTCCATCAGATTCAGGCCATTGACACAGTCATGAAAATCAAAGTTTACAGCGTTGAATTAGCCCTTTCTCTTTACGGAGCAGAGCAGACCGGACGCATTTCGAATAGCGTCTGGAGAAAAAAACTGCAAAGAACAGCCGCTCAGACAGCGGAGATCCGCTGGGATAACTGCAGCCAGACCTCACGCTGTGTGTGGAGCTGTCAGTGTGTATGGGGCTCCTCCATCATCCTATATCAGGTTCACACCTTGTCCTTCCATGGAGACAGACCTTCTTACAGGGAATAGGGAGAAGAAATAAGAAATCTATGGCAGCCCATGGGCCAAGCCATTTAAAGGTGCCTAAGCCAGATGTTGAATCTTTATATTCGATATTTTTTTGCTTTTTTTCAACTTTCATGGTAATCTGTATTACAAATTAGAGCAATATGAATTTTAAATACAGATTATAAAATAAAATCAGTTAATCAAAGTGTACGGCAACCTGCTTTCATATTATTGCACACACAATTTATCTTGACACCAGTACAGCATCAATACAGCCTTTCCTGTGAAAATGATCATGCGGCAACATTTTCTGCGTTTGCACAGGATTATCTTTGCAAATAAAAGCCTCCCCAGACACCTGAGGCACGTAGCTCAGCATGTGACAGGTGCCCCCCCCCCGCAGTTTTTGCAGCGTGACTGGTGACCAACTCGGGCGTAGTCAGTGGTCGGCTTGCCCAGGAGGAAACCGCAACCACTGTCAAACATCCAGCTGGCAAATCAGAAGACTAATCAAAATAACGCATGAGCTACACCCTGATCTCCTCCCTGATGGCCGTCTCTGTTTAAAAAATGTCTGCTAGGTTACGACATTTCGGTTTAAAAACGGATTACTTCCCAATTCCCAACAGTGGTTCAGCTGTACAGCTCACACACTGCTGTTCTGTCATCACACACGCTGCCTAAAGAAAGATAACAATCACAATAGAAAATAAATTTCCTCAAATTAAAGACACAGAGAGTGCAGGATGTCGTCCCCGTCAGGCCTTGTATTTCTCCTTTCCTGGTTCGCTGATCACACAGATATGCTGAAAGGGAGTTAGCGAAACACAGTTAGCGAAATGTTCACTAAATACTGGAAAATCGTAAACTGCATGAAGAATTTTTACTTACATTTAAGTCTCTGAAGTATTCGTTGTAGTCTAGTGCATATCCCACTAGAAATTTGTCAGGAACCTCAAATCCTACATCTAAGAAAAAAGGTTCTCTCACTATTGCACATGACACGGGCAATTGGCTCCATCTAGTGGTAATAAAACGTCATTACAAGAGTCTAGTAGTGTGATCCCTAACACCTAAAATGTTACGAGTGGCATTTCGGCAATAAGAAAAATGCATAATTATGGATTTACACTAAAAACTCACAATCAGGTCTGTAGCCCACGCTCCTGGGTGTCCTCTTCACTAATAAACTGCAAGAGGGATGCAGAGATTGGCGGGATCAGTTTGGTTAATGACAGATCAAATTTAAGAAGGATGATTCTGTTAGCATGGCGTCTTAGCTGCTAGTACTAATGCCTCACACCTCCCAGGGTGGGGGCATCATGGCCTCCCTGCATCTCACAGTTTCCTGTACTTAGACTATCTGACGTCACTAAATTTCCCATAATGCATCATTATGTGCCCTTCCGCCTTGTGCCCTGTGCTGCCTAGGACGGGCTCCAGGTGGCCTGTCGCCACGACCAGGACGGAAGATGTTTGCATGACACTAATGCAGACGCTCCTCTACTTACAAACTTTCAGACATACGAACGAAGAGGGATTGTAAGTCCAAATGGTGTTGGGCTCCTGTTTCCTGTCCGCAACATCAATTTTTTTCCTGCACGCCAATTCCGCCTAGTACGACTTCTGGCCGCTTCTCCTGCCACACAGCAGTGTAGCGTGCGTACTCCCGGCATCCTAGTTCTTTGTACTTGCGTATACCCTTAAAATGATGTTGAATAACGACTTACGAACATTTCAAGTTACGAACGGCCATTCGGAACGTAACTCATTCATAAGTAGAGGAGCGTTTCCGTAATTCTCACTAACATTTTCATGCAGGAATCAGGATGTACAGATTCTACAATCACAGGCCCCATCCCGGCATTTAAACAGCACGCGAGGATGGTGTTTCCATGGCGACGTATCTGCTCTACCTGGCCACCTTCACCATTTTCGGGTTGTACTGCTTCAGAAGGTGCAGCAGAGTCTTCATGGTCTTTCCGGTGTCAATGATGTCCTACGGGGGGAAACCAGTACGTGAGCAGCGATCTTACTGGTCTGCCGTGAGCTCAGTGGGCGACAGGGGGGTAGGGCACTCACCTCCACAATCAGGACGTTCTGCAACCAGAAGAGGCGAGCAGGACAGAATGAGTTAGGGTTAGATAGGTCAAGCCAATCAACGTGACATTTCAAGGTTACAGATAAAAGCAGGTGGAAAGTTACAGTCCACAAAGTAGAAATCCAGACCGTGGCTTTGTTCCAACCAAACGAGTACTCGGCGAATGTGACTCCTTATGCTCAACTAGTTGGTTCAATCAAGATCTTGGTCTGGATTTGCATTAACCTGAACTTTCCACCACTGCTAAGAGAGAACTGCTTACGAATCAATAAGAGCAAAATAAGTCACCTTTCCCGTGAGGGTGGACAGGTCATCCCCTCCAATGACTTTGATTTCACCCGTGGACTGGTCATTCTGAGAAGAAGCACATCATTCAGTTTCATTTGGCTATCGCCGCTTTCTGATAGGTCAGAGCATGTGGCCCTTTTACCATAAGGCACCAATGGATTCTAAGGGCCACAGGATGAGCCTGTGAACCGAAGCAGGCGATTGGTGGATGCCGAAGGGGACGTACGCAGTAGCTCTTCAGCCGGATGAAGTCCACGGTCATGGGGATGGAGCGGTCGCTGTTGCGGTTCAGGGCCTTGATGTAGTCCAGCAGGTCGGCA
The DNA here is from genome assembly GCA_025773925.1 of Cryptomyrus ogoouensis. Taxonomy (NCBI): domain Eukaryota; kingdom Metazoa; phylum Chordata; class Actinopteri; order Osteoglossiformes; family Mormyridae; genus Cryptomyrus; species Cryptomyrus ogoouensis. The sequence continues at coordinate 3,914 of JAOYFF010000216.1, forward strand.
AAGAACTTGTAGCCGCCCTTGAGGACGCACAGCGCCACGATGTGGTGGCCCCCCATGTCATGCATAATCTCGCGAGCCAGCCGCTCCGTCCTGGGGGGGGATAAGACCAGCTCAAGCCCCCATCTTAGGCGTATCGGGAGCGAGACGTTGTGGGTGCCGAGGGCTGCACGCACCTGTCCAGGATGAGCCCGTGTGGAATGTAGACCCTCTCCAGGTCACCGGCGTAATGTTTGGGGATGCAGAAGAGGTCCAGGTCATAGCCTGCCTCCTCATCCCTGATCTGAGAGCGAACACAGGCCAGGCAGCAGGTCAGGAACAGGGAAGAGGGAAGGGAAGAGGAAAGGGGACAGGGAAGGGAAGAGGAAAGGGGACAGGGAAGGGAAGAGGAAAGGGGACAGGGAAGGGAAGAGGGAAGAGGGAAAGGAAGGCAAGAGGGAAGGGGACAGGGAAGGGAAGAGGGAAGGGGACAGGGAAAGGAAGGGAAGAGGGAAGGGAACAGGGAAAGGAAGGGAAGAGGGAAGGGGACAGGGAAGGGAAGAGGGAAGGGGACAGGGAAAGGAAGGGAAGAGGGAAGGGGACAGGGAAAGGAAGGGAAGAGGGAAGGGAAGAGGGAAGGGGACAGGAAAGGGAAGGGTTAATCATGACGGGAAGCGGGCAGCTCCACCCGAGTCATTTCACCAGGGAAAACACAAACATTATGGGTTATTTTTGTCATTTACTTTTTGTTTGTTTGTTTTTTTAACTCTTACACAAACATACATACAAACATAGATACAGGCACCACCTAAACAAAACATTCATGAATGCACACATACACTTCCACAAACAGCACCAGTCAAAGGTTCGGACACAGCAAAGTTGCCTACAAAGGAGAGTGATAGTGTCATATCACATGACCTGGCCACCTGACCTAAACACAACAGAAATAGTTTTAGAGGAGTTTGACCAGAGAGTGAAGGAAAAGCGGCCAATGAGAGCTCAGCGTTTGTAGGACCTCCTCCGAGGAGGCCACCTCGTGAAACTGGCGTAGAGGAGACAGTAGGGTCAGCCAGTCTCGTACAGGGGCCCAATAGTGGGATCACTCTGCCGACCCAGGGATTGGAAACCAGCAAACTTCTGAGTCCGATCCTACAGAGCACCCCCCCCCCCCCAAACAATTTTTTTTTATGACTCCTACATGAAAGGCGGAGATTCTCCCCACTATACTAAACAGGAGACGTACAGGAGTAAACGGCGTACAATCAGTATGATAAACAGCCCTGACGGGACGACATGCAGAAGGACAGCGAAAGCAGCTCCATTCTTCTAGGACCTTCCTTCACTTTCAAGGAAAAAAAAAATCTACTGTTCTGCTGACCCAGTCTTGTCAGCACTAACAGAAATACACTCAATAACCGTAAGTAATCTGCAAAGACAGCAATTCAGATGCCTATTTTAAATGCTGTCCTTCTCTGAATTGAATTTCCCGCTGAAGTCCTAGCTCTGGCCTCGTGCCTGACACCCTCCAGGGGCATGCGAGCACGCCCACGTGCCGTGGCGGGAGGCGGGAGGTGCCTCGCCAGTGTAGGGCTCTGCCCACGGAGTTCAGCCCCTAGATGCTTCTGTTGGGAACGCTGGCCATTCCACAGTGCAAAGCAGCTGGAAAATCCAGCGATGTCCCACTCTGGACAACTGTTCCCCCCCCCCACAGAGACACACGCACACGCCAGTTGCGATTCTACCCTAATCCTGTAGCTGATCGTGGGACCCAGACTCCCACATGCTCGAAAATGCCAGCCAATCCAAACATTATTCCCAGGAACATTGGCCTAATTCAGCTTAAGCAGAATGATTTGAATAAGATTGCCTTATTTTATTATCACCTGGTTAACGTTTACCGGCGTATTTGTAGGAATTGACACAGTAATCTTTCAGCAGGACAAGTATTACCCAACAGTAACGACTCCGGTGCATGTTTAAGATACCAGATTGGCCACGGTATTAACCAGGCCAAAGTTTGGGCTTGTTTTAGGAATGGTAAGGTGTTTGCTGTTTGCAACAATTCAAATAAGATGATCAAACACCCCCCCCCAACACACACACAGCAAACACTCCCCAAACACAAATGCTTAGTTTGTATCTGTGCTCCCAGTGTGCAAATTAGCTGAAAGCAGCGTGATCACATCATGTTAGCGGGAGCACCAGAAGTTCTGCGTAAGTTGAAAGTTAAACTCAAAATGCCCAGAACAGAAAGTAAAACTTCAGAAGTCCCAAGCAGGACATCAACGTCAGACTTCTGTCACGATGCTTTAGTAATTGGGTCCAAAAACTAGGGATGTGATGAAAAAACAATTTTAATAGATCCAGATGTCTACGATACGGCGGTATCGATTCCAAAAAAAACGATAAAACTGTCACATATCAATACACCTGGCACGTCACTATTGAAGCATATTAGGCTGTTGTATTTTTTCAAGTTAAAATACTGTGATCAATTTCAGTTATGCAGAGAATAAGACTAGATGTTTAGAACAGAATAGAGTAATTTCTGAAGGAAAAAAAACACTTTAAATGTGTAGGGATACCTCAATACATATTAAATTGATCTATATCGCATGCACTCAGCGTAGTAACTGATAGGAATACTACCGTTACGCGTTTTACTGTATCGCTGTATCGTTTCTTATTCAATTGTATAGCCTGAGTCTAAAAACGCGACCAGCAGCTTGCGTATATATTACTCGACTCCAGTGCCAGTCACTGCCCAGTCTTATTAAAAATGAGATCTAATTATAACTGTGGATTGTTCCTATCTAAAATCCCCTACGGCCACATGGCTATGAATTTCTCTACAAATTACAAATTAACTTACAAGGTCATTGTCATCATTTTGACGGTGTCATTAAGGTAGGTTTGTGGTTTATTTCTCATCCTCGATGAAGCTGTATCTGACTTGCATTCTTAGTAACGATGTTTTTCCCCAAAAACACGGACTGCATCACGCCTGTCCATGTCAGTACTGTCCCCTGGGGCCACGTGCGGAATGTCAGCTTTCCATCTAACCCTCTTCACAGTTCCCGTAAGCCTCTTATCGTCACCGAGTCACATGTGCCTTAAATGGTAAACTGGCTGCACGAAACTAGCAGGGCAGCTCGCGCAACTAGTAAAAGGACCCGATAACCAGTTAAACGTTAACCATCTCATTTGAAAAGCCGCGGTTCTTTATCTAGGTCGAACCCGCAAAAACAACGAGAGCTCTGTGTACAGGATTGCAGCAGGCGGTGACCTGCAGCTTACCGTGCAAACCAGCGGACATCGGAGCGTAAAGAGCGCGGCTCCGCATAATACAGCGGCGAACGCACAGCGTCGACCGCGACTACAGCAAAGAGCGGGAGCGCAGCACTCCGGAGCCGGTCCGTCCAGGCGTGAGACGACGGCTGTAAACACCCCTTAATTAACGGGTCTGCTAGCCGGAGAAGCTGTAGCCTCATAGTGAGCTCCGTCATATCTGTAAAATAACACAAATGAAACTGGAGAGATCGGCCTCCAGTTGAGATGCCAGACTCACCACCACGCATTCGCTGGAGCTGGCCATGCCGCGGTCCAGGATCGGAGCCGTTTCACAGGAATCCTTCAGCCGGGCTGCTAGGGGACCAGGCGGGGTTAGAGTTCAGCGACAAGCGGCATGTGGCACTCAGAGCGCGCTCGCTCTCTCCCCCCTCCGGTGACTGATCCAGAATCAGGCCCTGTACCCCGAACGATCACGGAACACACGATCAGGCCGATCCGAGATCGAATCGTTGGGGCGGATCATGTCCGCTTTGCAGACTGAGGCGAGGGGCTGGTCGGCGCTCATTCGCACCGCCCCGCCTCCGCAGATCGCCACTAGGAAACGCGGAGAGCCGTATATTACCGCCCTCCAGCCCAGTTTATTAGCATTTAGCCTCCTTCCTTCCTTTTCTTACTTTACAAGCGGAATAGAGGAAATAGCCTTATACGGACGAAGTCCGCAAAGAGCTCATATGGCGTCTATCAATGTCTAGGTAACAACGCTTTAGTATGAATAATAATAATAATACCGGTTAACCGTATTTTAACTTTGTCATTTCTTGGCTGTATTGTAATAATAATATTTCCACGACATGAATAGTGACAAAACATTTAATGGTTAGTTAAATTTTATGGAAGTACTTGTCTGCCGAATTATTTATTTGTTTCTTTGTTGAAAATACGAGTTTTATTTCCCCCTTTATAGTAGTTTGCAATCTATAACTAAAAAGCTATGCATCTTAATTCTCACCCTGGTCAGGGTGATGTTGGAAGGCTGTAGCCCCTTTCCGCTCTCAGGGGACCTACATGTACAGATTACCCTAAAGACCTTCTGCCTCTGCTGGTCAGGATCCCTCACCATAGGTCTGCACCAGCAGGTCCTCGGGGTCCCAGCGGAACAGGCGCCGTCTGCCTTCTGCACACAGCTCTGATGAGGGCGTGAATGCCGGTCTGCTCGGGTTCATTGTCTCTGACTTACAGAGACATCTCTCTCGCTTACAGAGATGCTTTTCTGGAGGTGTGACTCGGATCCACCTTACAGGAGCTCCAGCCTGATGTCTCCAGCAAACCTCGATTACCTGCTCCATCTGGCCTCCAGGCCATGCAACTCATCCAAAAAACAGATTTAATGAATCTAAAAAAGACATTTTTGTAAGAAATGGTCAGTCTCTTATATCTTCTTATCAACTGTCGATTATCTCGCAAACATCTAATCTGACATTTGAACAGGAAATGACATCATGTGCTATAGTACCCACCGCATGAGGAATCTCACCGTCAGCTATAGATGGTATAAAATGTGTCTTGAAGACGACCAGACATAGATTCAAATAGCTCTTTCCATGTATTAACTGTCAAGCTAATAACATAAGTAAGTCATTTGAATCTTGACTTCTTATACCGATCTATTGTCCAACACACCATTTGTTCAATAAAAGTGAAACAAATATCAGATTTTCTGTTTTCCGAACAGAAACACTAGCATGGTGTACATTTTTAGTTCAGTTTTGCCTGAACTGCATGGTCCAGTAGCATGATCGTTTTGCAGAAATCAAGTCACCCAGTTGTCCTAGCTTTGTAACAGGACAGCCATCTACTCGGGATACTTGTATGAAATCATTTTAATCACATTACATTCGATACATTATGATGCAGTCTGGGTTTCTGTTGTGCTTGTTCTTTTTTCTGGTGATGCTCTGAAGTCAGAAGGACTCAGCAGTGGGCGGCGACGGTGCCGTGTTTTCCCCGCCCCAGGCTACCACTGAGTCTGCGAAACGTCAAACAACCCGCCTGTCTCGGTAAAGGAGAAGGTATACAGAGGGATGAACAAGAAGTAAGAGAGACAGCCGGTTCGGCCGGATGGAGTAGACTGGTGCTCCGCAAAGCGGCAGCGTGTGTAAGGCGCGGTGTCCGATTGCTGTCTCTGTGCTGGCAGGTGAGTTTATCGGGTCAAACTTTATGCACCATCACAGAGATCTAGCCTACTTTTCAAAATGTCGTGTATTTGCTGGCCTGGAATTATTTCTGTAATTAGGTTAATGACTATATTTAACTTCATTATCGTAAATATAGGCTATTCTACTTTTACCTGGTATCCGTACGGACTATAATTTCTAATAGTCTCATTTTCCTTCATGTATTAACAGCGGATGTTAGGTTAGTCGTACATGTCTCAGATCTTTGCGTCCGGTGGGGTCCGTGGGGAATGTAATATACGATGTGTCATTTTCTCTGTATTTATGCTAAATCTGTATTACTTACCGTCTTTAGCGACTGAACTTTTAATATAGGCTACAGAAGATTTCTAGTTAAAGTTAACATCAAGCGGCCATCTCGATGTCGACACGCGATGTACGTCACTTGGACACTTTATAATTTATCAATCTGGCGGGCGTTTGTCGTTATCAGTGTGAGGATATGAAGTGCGCACGGCGAAACCTTTTTGGTATCGATCTTAATCGACATGTACGCTTCACAGAAATAAATATTTGCCTCTCCGGATGCTGTCAATGATGCCAGGTCACAAAAACGCGGCCACTTTATTTGGCACCCTGCTGGTATCAGGCAGGGTCCCCCCCCCCGGACCGTGCTGTCAGAGAAGCCTTTCAGCACCCTGGGGCGGACTTCTCATAAGGCGGAGGTAGGGAGCCGCACGGGGCCCCAAAAACTAGGTGGCCCATGAAGACAGAATTTCCAGAAGTTACGTTTAAGGATGTATCCTAATACGATCATTTAAACGATAGCAACATGTTTGTTATTTGTATTTTTAGCGACAGTTCTCATGATAGGCAAAGTTGCCCCCGTCCCGGCTGTAATAGATTATTGTACTTTGAGACTTTGCGCTATCCAACTTACTTTTACCGCAGCATCTACCGGTTGTTCACTGGCAAGCGAACCGACACAGAAAATGCAGAAGAAAATGTCGCAAAGTTACCAAACTAACGTTACATCACCCGTGTATTTGATACCATCCCGCTAGTGCGCTAGACAAATTGTGACAGACGTGGAGAAAACACGATTAAAGGATCATATGTAAAAAACCAAAGACTAACTTTAGCAAAAGAAGAAATGATTAAACTTCTCATATCCTCCAGCGCGACATCCACCATCCCCAATAAGCAAATTTCACCAACCTCACTCCAGCCCCCACCCTGATCGGTAAGTTTTACACTGGCCTCCCACACTCTGATTAACACATTATTGATGTTGCATTGTTTTTAATTTCCTCTGGTTTCTCTATCGGCTCCAAAAATATCTCCAATGGCCCACTTAGCCCTCCCCCCCCCACCCATGCCAGCCTAGAGCCCCCAGAGAAGTTAGACTGCCCCTGTCTACACTCCACTGATGTATTGTGCTGTTATTTTTGCACTTGGTCCTTCCTGTTAGCTTAAAGGAGTCCGGCTCTACTCCTCTGACATCTCCCAGTAATAAGGTGTTTTTGGCAGCAAAACACCTCCTAACTGGATATTTTTTTGTTAATCACACCGTTCTCCGTAAACTCCAGACACTGTAATGTGTAAAAATCCCAGGAGGACAGCTGTTGCTGAGATACTGGAACCACCATGACTGATACCAACAATCACACCAGGTTTAAGATCACATAGATCATATGCAGTCGGCCTAGCTGAGCACTACTCGCTGTTTGCCGTAACAAACAGGTGTGTAAAAAGCAGCTACTGAGTGTAAATGGAAAATGATAATGTCATCAATGGAAATAAATGTCACATGCACTGCAGCACTGCCGTACTGGTTTATATCGTAGCACCTCAAACCCCTGTGGACTTCCTGATTAGTTCAGCTGCAGTACTGCTTCCTGGCAAAGCCAAAAGCTGTTTTTAATAGCTGTTCCAGTTCCAGTGTCAATAAATTGGGGAAGCTGAATTGCATCTTGAAACCGCACGTCCCTGTCACGCTTGGGGGGCGGAGCCTGTATTAGTGTTGCTTGAACGGCGATCCTGATGTTAGCTTTTGAGTAGCGTTTGCATGGTTCTCGTTCCCACAATCCTTTCAGTTGTTACTGATCACTCACTGGACACTTAGCCTAGTACATGCTTTGTGAAACACCATAGGGAATTTGAAGATTGCAATTAAAATGCATGCCTATTATGAAGATGATGATGATGATTATTATTATTAGATTGTTATTCTTTCAAAATACATGGTGGATCACTTTAGTTTTGACACAAAATGGCCTTTGTAATTGTATCTTTATTATTGTACATCTACAAGTAAGACCAATATAGGGTTAGTAAATATTCATGTGGATCTATCGTAGGCTGCAGAGATAGCTTAAGCTGCATTTGAACTCTGGTTGTGGTCAGGAAGTGGTGCACTGGATTAAGAGTGAGCGACTCACTGAGACACCCCTGCCTGCCCTGGCAGCTTTGTACGAAAGTTCAGCTTTGTGGATGAAATGGTAGCTGAAGGCGAATCACCCTGAAAGTGCCGCTGCTTCGTTTTACATTGAAGTTGGTCTCTTTGACCCGCGTGTATTTATTTCGGTTTGGTAATGAATCCCGCCTTTTCTGCACTCCTCCAGCACAATAAGTTGTGATTTTGTCAGAAACCTCTCTTTGGACGCCTCAGCACCGTTCATGCACTCCTGCCTCTGATGGGCGGTGTCATTAAAAAAGCGATGTGTGCATTTTCGCAAATGCTAATACGCTGTTAGCTTCTTACATATCGGTATATGTTTGTTTCCAGGCCAGCAGACTCGCCCCTTCTCGCCATGCCGTTCCCCTTCGGCAAATCCCAGAAGACCCCGGCAGAGCTGGTCAGGAGCTTGAAGGAGAACCTGTGTCAGCTGGAAGAACTGGAGGCGTCCGAGAGCAAGAAGGGAGATAAGGCCAGTCGCGGGTCTGGAGCCGGCCGCGTTCTGTTTGGGATGTCACCGAGAGCGTACTGGATGGTTTTGCTTGATCGGCGATGGAGGAACCTCATTGCATTTCTGTGTCCAATACATCTGCGTTCAGAGCCATGTTTGTTTTGCGCCACTGGGCTTTAGCATGTGTGTCACCATGCTAGCTGGATGCTAATCCTCCACTGCTGTCCTGGTCTTGCAGCTCCTTCCCAGCATTTACAGTACTCACACATGGGCAGGACTCTGCACTACTATTGTCCTATATTATAACAAAACCCTATATAATGACATGTGCTATACTGATAGCACTACAATAGCACACTATTTTAATGCATTACCTTGTGAATTGAATTGTTATTTGAAAGTAATTAGTTGTCATATTTGACACACTATGGCACACAACAGAATGTGTCCTCTGCATTTACCCCATATGTGACATAGCTGTGGGTAGCTAATTCAGCCCCCAGGGTGCAGTGCTTGGTGGCAGCACCTTGTTCAGGGTACTTCGCTGGTTGGGGATTCAAACCAGTAATCTTTCAATTACAAGTGCATGTCCCTAACCATTGGCGCACCACTCCCACATAGTTCAACTTTTTGCATTTTTATTAGCTGTAAACTGCTCCATCTCAACTTTTCTGCACCAATTTCAAGCATCAGTTTCAGAATAAACGTACACCAGTGGTCAAAATTGTGGACGCACCTAACATTTTTGGCATCGCGCTCTTAATATTTACTACACGATTACTGGCAGTAATGTTTATAAACAATCAAAGAATGTTTACAAACACCATACATTTGGCGATTAAATATGTAACTAAAGTAACTGGAAGAAAGTTCTGCAATCTCTAATTGTGCGTTTCCACAATTTTGGCCACTGGTGTACATCTTCAAAAAACAAATGGTTAGGTGAAACATGAAATACCTTCTTCGTACTGATTTTGTTTGAATACAAGTCAAAGTAAATTTACAAATCACTCTTTTTTGTTTTCACTGGCATTTTCCATACAGTGGCAGCGTCTTTGGTACTGGGGCTGTATTATGGGCCCCTGCCAGCTGGTCACTGGGAGCCCATCCTGCTCACTCATTGGCTGTTCGCCTTGGCCTTCCTGCTCTAATGTTTATTTCCCCGCACCTTGTCTCCCGGCCATGTCCCCACCAGCTAGCGGAGGAAATCTCCAAGAGCCTGGCCTCCCTGAAGGAGGCGCTGTGCGGGACTGCGGAGAAGGAGCCGCAGATGGAGGCCGTGGCCCAGCTGGCCCAGGAGCTCTACAGCACCAACCTGTTCGTCTCCCTCATCGGCAACCTGCAGAGGATAGACTTTGAGGTCTATACCTTCAGTATGTCTGCTAGTGGTATCCTATGTGAATCAGGGCGCTAGGAGGCCCCCTGGTGGCTAAAAACTGCCGATGTGACACTTACAATTCTCCGAATGTCAGGGGAAGAAGGACACGGTGCAGCTGTTCAATGGGGCCGTGCGGAGGCAGATTGGGGCACGCTCCCCCACCGTGGAGTATATCTCCGCACACCCTCAGATCGTCTTCATGCTGCTTAGAGGGTGAGCCCCGCACTCCGGTCTCCGCCCGATCCCCTTTCCATCTGTCACACGCTGACACGCCTCCCGCTGGTCGCAGGTACGAGAGCGCGGAGGCGGCGCAGAGCTGCGGGGCCATGCTGCGCGAGTGCTTGCGCCATGAGCCGCTGGCGCGCATCGTCCTCTTCTCTGAGGACTTCTACTGCTTCTTCCACTATGTGGCGCTGTCCGTCTTCGACGTGGCGTCCGACGCCTTCGCCTCCTTCAAGGTGGGGCGCAGCCGGCCGCCTCGCTCTGCGGTTCTGTCACACACAAATTGGGGGGGGTGTTAATTATTGATTAGGCCCCCGGTGGTGCTATCAGTCATGGGATTCGACCTGGGGAGCCTCCAATCAAGGGCAGAGAGCCCTAACTCTCCGAGCCCCATGCCACCCCCAGTGTTTATTTATAGACAAATAAAATCTTTATAATATTATTGTCCGGAGATTGTCACTCACTGTGTCACGCACAGACCCAGCCCCCTCCATGCTGGCCGGGTGTTTTGTGAGGCCTGCCTCTCTCCCTCGTTTGTTTGGGTGTCGGTGGCCTGCAATAAACAGCTGAACTTCGGTGGTGTGAGGTCACGTGTAGAAGCAGGCCTTCTTCTCAAATTTTTTTTACACGTCATTGGTTAACCAGCTCCAACATCTTTCCACTATATGGACAAAAGTATTGGTCCCCCTTTGCAGCTATAACAGCTGCCACTCTTCTGAGGAGACTTTCCACAGGATTATGGAGTGTGTCTGTTGGAATTGGCCCATTCAGCCAGAAGAGAATTTGTGAGGTCAGGTACTGATGTTGGAGGTGAAGGCCTGGCTTGCAATCTCTGTTCTAGTTCATCCCAAAGGTGTTTGATGGGGTTGAGGTCAGGGCTCTATGTGGGCCAGTCAAGTTCTTCCACACCAAATTCTCCTAACCATGTCTTTTTGGGACACAGTCATGTTAGAACAGAAAGGGCCTTCCCCAAACTGTTCCCACAAAATCTGAAGCATGGAATTGTCTAAAATGTCTTGGTATGGTGAAGCAGTAAGAGTTCCCTTCACTGGAACTAAGGGGCCTATAGCCCAACCCCTGAAAAACAGCCCCATGCCATTATCCCTCCTCCACCAAACGATACAGTCGGCACAGTGCAGTCAGGCAGGTTATGTTCAGCCACATGTATACATTTGGTCCCTCAATGAGATCCTGGACCAGCTGGTGTCCACATACTTTTAGCCATATAGTATAGCGCTACATCCAATCAGTCATCCTTTGTTTATTTCTTAGAGGATTTTGACTTGCTGTGATTCCTAAAAAATGCTGCTTAGCTAGTTTGATAAATTGATTATCAATTGCTTATTGTCTTTTTTAACATAAGCATATTAATTGAATAATTATAAAGTCAAATATTACTTAACAGCGTGTTTAATAAAATACCGATTTCGTGTAATATGTAATTGAGGTTACACTTAATATGTAATTGAGTTGCCCTTCTTTTCAGGATCTTCTCACCAGGCATAAAGTAATGTGTGCTGAATTCTTGGAAACAAATTATAACAGAGTAAGAATCTTGTGTTTTTTCATTTTATTTCAAATAGGTATTACATATTAATATGGATTTCCTTACACAATACTGAGCTGCTTTTAACCCAGTAACAAGGACTTAATATGGGAGATTTCATTCCTGGCCTGTGTGAGTGACTGGTGTGTGTGTGAGTGACTGGTGTGTGTGTGACTGGTGTATGTGTGACTGGTGTGTGAGTGAATGGTGTGTGAGTGAATGGTGTGTGAGTGAATGGTGTATGTGTGACTGGTGTGTGAGTGACTGGTGTGTGAGTGTATGGTGTGTGAGTGTATGGTGTGTGAGTGAATGGTGTATGTGTGACTGGTGTGTGAGTGTATGGTGTGTGAGTGAATGGTGTATGTGTGACTGGTGTATGTGTGACTGGTGTGTGAGTGAATGGTGTATGTGTGACTGGTGTGTGAGTGTATGGTGTATGTGTGACTGGTGTGTGAGTGAATGGTATATGTGTGACTGGTGTGTGAGTGTATGATGTATGTGTGACTGGTGTATGTGTGACTGGTGTGTGAGTGAATGGTGTGTGAGTGACCGGTGTGTGAGTGTATGGTGTGTGAGTGAATGGTGTATGTGTGACTGGTGTATGTGTGAATGGTGTGTGAGTGACTGGTGTGTGAATGGTGTGTGAGTGTATGGTGTGTGAGTGAATGGTGTATGTGTGACTGGTGTGTGAGTGACTGGTGTGTGAGTGAATGGTGTGTGAGTGACTGGTGTGTGAATGGTGCGTGAGTGAATGATGTATGTGTGACTGGTGTGTGAGTGACTGGTGTGTGAATGGTGTGTGAATGGTGTGTGAGTGACTGGTGTGTGAATGGTGTGTGAGTGACTGGTGTGTGAATGGTGTGTGAGTGA
>JAOYFF010000217.1:0-16276 GCA_025773925.1 Cryptomyrus ogoouensis
GGGGGGGGGGGGGGGGGGGGGGGGGGGGGGGGTGGGGACAGAGTTGACAGACACCGCTGTAGCTCAATTATTTACCCAGATTTAGCAGGAATTACAGAAAATTATTGCACCGAATGTGATTTAGTATAAGCATGCAAATAAATTATGAGCTTTCCAAAGAGCTAACAGATCCAATTATCATTATTTCTCATTATTTCCTTGTGTTTGACAAAAGATTTAGCCACCAAAGCTACAAGTAAACAGTATGCCCATATCAAAACTGAGGGAGACACTGATGCAGACTCTATAAACTTCAACAAAAAACATTCTATTGATTGTGCTTGCACGTGTGCCATTACTAATTTAATAGTTTATCAAAGCCATCCTTTGCACTCACTAAGTTAATACAATTGTCTTGTCCTTGCAGGAGTAATTGTATCAGAGCATGCAGAGGTCACGAATATGACTGAATCATCTGGCTTCTCTGGTCCTGGGAGTGTGCCAATGTCAACCACTTCGCCCGGCAGCTATGACGCACTGATACTCAACTCCACAACGGGATGCACACAATGTTCTCCGGAAGGCCTTGTGGCAACCTCACTGACAACACGGAATGAAGAGTACATGTCAATGAGTCCAACCATGGGCAGCAATCCTCAGACCAATGCCCCAGTAGACTCCACAGTGGATATGTCAACAGAGCTGCCCACACTAATGGAAAACTTATCTGAACCTCATGACCTGGATGATGCTGCAGAGGAACTCCCTAAATCTTTGGAGGCCAGGGCTGAAGCTGTTGAACTCTTGGTTTTACCCTCCTCTAAAGACATCCCAGATAATTTCTCTGGAGAGGGAAAAGATCAAGAAGAAGAGGTTGCCTACCCGCTTCCCAAAGAGTCTTTTCCAAATGACGTATCACCTCAACCAGCCTCAGAAAGCTTTACCTCAGAAGTCGAGCATGAAGCTGAGGGAAGTGGGATGGGCTACGAGATTCTCATTGGATCAAGCTCTGACAGTCACATTGCCACTGAAAACCCCTCAAATCATCCTCCTTCCTTACCACCCACTTCTACACCAACTGGCAGCCAGACAATTAATCAATACACCACCATCAGGCAGTGGGAGATGGAAGATCAGCCAACCACATCACCTCACGTTAGCACTAACTCCACTAACTTACAGCAACACGTAGTTGAAGAGGTTGCCACAGAGATAAGAGAAGAGGTTCTTTTTACTAGTCTTCCTTCTGGTAACCCAGAAAGCACCACTTCCAGCAGAGACAGTATGAATGAATATGAAAAGCCCGTGGACATGTCAACAACGTCGGATGCATGGTTAACCACAGGGGTTCCTGTCACAGGGCTTCTTTCCACCAACAGGATACCAACAGAAAATTTACCTACAAATGAATCAAAAGACGGTGTGACTGAAGTTCCTTCAGAGAATGATACCGAGTCAATTACAGATCTCAATAGCTCCTACTCATTGGTATCGACGGAGAAGGTAACCTTTGGTACCGAAGACCTCCAGCATTATGTCTCGGAGGTGCTTTTAGGTTTTGAGAAGTCCGATTCTGGCACTACCTCAGAGGAACCAACCATGTTGACACCAAGTCTCAGGGAAACTGCCCGCAATGCTGAGTCTCAATCCACAGAGTCGTTGGCCGTCGTGATGCTGACTGGGGCGACCCCAGCACCAGAGATCAGTTCGCCTACTGACAGAACTCACCTTCTGACTGTCGGAGTTCAGTTCCCCAGCAGCACGGGAGTTGAGGGCTGGCCCAGTTCTGAACTCAGCTCAGATAAAGAAACTAAGACCTCCGCAGGTAGGCTTCACTTTGTTGAATGATTCTTCAAGTGAATGTGCTATGCTTACGTCTGTTATTCTGCAATTTCATAGATCATTTGTTTGAACTTTTCCTCAGCGTGGTGCTGGCCTTCAAATCACGAACTTGTGTAGCATTAAATGCTATAAACCGCATGGGAAAAATGTTAGCAGTACCAGAATGGTATGAAGCAGTGAGATATTTAGCAGTACAGTATAAAGTACATGTATGAACATGCCAAACAGTTTACAGCTCACTCTCGAGCAAACTAGCGTTGACTAAGGCTGATAGTCATTCAGAGTGACTCACTGTGGATTAACAACTCAAACTTCATTTGCTGAGATGTGTTGAATAGATGGTCATACCGTAGATGTACATGATCATGAGTAATGACATATTGCCTTGCTTGTTCTGTATTTGCTGACGGCACACAGACCTTTTGGGGTATAGTGTTGCATGAACATGTGCAAGCCTATACTACTAGTATGCATGAGTGCATGTTGTAGGTGAAAATTTGAGAGCACAGATGGGCTGATGTGGGTGATGCAAATACATGTGAAAAGTATGTTTGGTGCAACTCCTTATGATAAATGGGTGGCAAACCGCAAATTAAGAAACAGATTTCTATAGCATCTTCTTCAAAATCATTATGTAACAACAGTAAATCTGACAAAGGTGGTACACCACACAGAAGTACCAGCTAAACTGATTGTATTCAGGCACGTGTTGAGGTAGCTCAAATTCTAAACAGCTCTGAAGCGTCAGTGTTCAGAGTGCAGGTAAATAAAGGAGTTAATAAAAGGCCACGGTGGCTTTGGTTAAAGACAAGCGCTCTGTTTGCATTCCACTCTAGAGCAGGTGAAAGTCTGTAAGCCTCTTTAATCAATGATCAGCTGCAGGAGAGGCCTCTGAAATAAGGTGCTCCCTAGAGTCCATTTAGACATTACAGATCTTCTCTTTGAAAAATAGCCCTCCTCGCTGCAGACAAGGAAGAGTACCGGGGTGGGGTTGCCCCCCTTAATTAACCGCGTCCCTCATCGCGGGGAGGTGAGGTCCCGTGTCACTGCCAACCTTGCTCTTAGGTTGCCGCAGGATACACGTCCCCTAGCCACACACGTGAACACGCACACGCCCACAGAAGAGATCTGGATTCCATGGGGACTGAGACGTGAATTATTGCCCACGTCCAGTTCCGGCTGCAGAACCCGAATGCAGAGAATAATGGTGTTCTCAAAAGGATCAGCCGTGGTTATAAAAATGACCGGAATGCAACTTTGAGCAGATAAATCACTCTGGAACATAACTGTAAACTGATAATTAATCACTTATCCATATTAAATGTGACATCCTCTTGAGCATATATTATTTTCACTGCAAGCTCACCTCCATGATCAGTCGTCAACGATAAATGAATGAGACAATCCTCATATGCATTCTCGTAGTTCACAGCAAACAAATCGCCTTGGTTTTCCTCAGTTGCCCTTTTATAGAGAAAAAATGACACTTGCCCCATCGGTACCCGTCGACAGGCTGAGAAGACTGTTTTAAAGAATATTGCATTGACAAACATATTCGGTAGTTTCAACAGTCAGAAATGTTCACTGTATTATGTGATTTTATTAGGCTCTGGGGGGACATGGTTTAGCCACACTACCCACAAGCGATGTACATGGCTTGAGAGGATATAAGCTTTGCCTCACTTTGCCTGAGAAAGACACATTGGCTCTGGTTTAATGATACCAAGTTCTTATCCTATTCCACTGTGAATTTGATGTTAAGCTTTGTGAAGGACGGTCTGTCCATCTAGCTATTGATTTCTTTGCTCTGTCTTTTTCTCCAAGAGAAAATCAGCCTGTTGGCTATTGGTTGGTCTACCTCCCTTGTAATATTTATATAGCTCCACGCTAATATGAGCTGCTGTGACAAACGGGAGGATTAAACTTATCCCCCAGAAGCAAGTATTTTGCAAACCCCTTACGCAAGATCATAACATGGGGACCTCCTTGACCAGGATATGTAACAGATCTGGAGGTTATAGAAAAGCATGGCAGTGGGATTTGTTAGACTCAGTTTGAATCCCTAGGCGTACCTAGGTCTTTATCAAAACAGCTACCAATTGGGTAGTCATCATTTTTACATTCAGCAAATTCACTAAACTACTCCAGAGTTTCACTACAGTCAAGAACCAGTCGTGCTTTTTTTCCAGTCTGCTAAGGAGTTTTTATATTTCACAAGTAAAAAGGTTGAATATGAGGCCCCCAAGCAGGAGCACAGTACCAGAAGAGTTCTGCTTAGCAAAGATCACATTTGGTGTCATCGACCTTGAGCATCGTGCACTCAGGTGCATGTCAGGAGGAGTAACACAATGAGAGCTGAGATCGACATTATGACAAATAGACTCTGGATTACTTACTTAGGGCTTGTAAAAAATCAGTAAATCTTTGCGTAGCACCAAACAGAAGCCTTGCAGAATTGATCTGCTATTAGATTAGTAGAGATATTTCATTTTAATAGAACTAATAGCTCATAGTGAACAATGCTAACACTGTGCTTACCAGTTTGTCCTCCTGAGTATTATCCGTGCGCATTAAACAAGCCGTGTGTGTGTGTGTGAGGATATGTGACTCATACTTACGACCATCATAATTCTTGTTGGGTTACTGTGACCTAATGTTTTATTACCTGAATAAGCATGTGAAGTAGCCCTGCTGTCCTTGTAATCTCAATATTCATCTCGTTGAATCACGATGACTTGCGTTCTATAGGAACCCAGTACTGTCGTAACAGACAGTAAGCATTGCTTGTATGACACCTGTAAAATTGGCTCCCCGGGGAAACTGTACTCAGTGCAGGTTCATGATAAATAATTAGACTATTTTGAGCTTTCTCCTTTGTGTCTGTGTAACTGGGCGGAGGGAGCGCTGCTGACTCCAGAGAGCAGAAAATTAGCTTTACCTTGGTGTGCTGAATGTCTTGAATACATTTGCATGGGCTAAAGGGAAAGATGGCAGGTTATTCACAGGTTGAGATCATAGCCTTTACCGTATAGACCCGTACTTTGAAAACATCGACGCACACCATTGTTTCATAACCTCCTAGGTGTCCAGTTGTCCTTTAAACACAATAAGCGTGATCAATACTCTGTTTCAACTCATATTTTACCACAGTTACACAGACTCCCAAGAAGTGTGACATTTATGTATAGATATTTTTTCGTATCAGTTACATGCGTAAATATTCTGGATGCTTGACGGTAGCTCTCCCTTCAGGTGCATATATTTCAGAGCTTTCCCCGTATCTCCATGACGTCCGATCCACAAAGGAGTCCTGCAGAGAACTATTCTTATCACTGCCTCCAATGTATGAACCGTCCTCTGTGGCATATCGTTTGATAATTGCAGCCCTTTTGAAATTTCCGTCTTTCTCATACATATGACCTAGATTTGCATAGAACATGCTGGTTAAATTTACCTCCATGGACAAAGTAATATATTCTCCAAAAAAAATGAAAAAGCTCTAACACTTCACTCCTTTTGTTCCAGTAGAACTACACGTCATCCCTCGATGTAATATTTCAACCTCCGTTTGTTTGTCTAAACCAGTATTAAAAATAATTTCCAGTTATTTTAAGAGTCGTGTATGTCCTCAGTCCAGTTGTATGAACGGCAGATGAGGTGCTTATGAGATAACATTAAACTCTTGGCATTTTTAAATTTAGATAAGCTATTTCTATAAGACATTTTAATCTCTCAGCAAACGAATTTATGCAGCTGAGTGTGTCGTTAATTAATGTTTCGATTGCCAGAGTCGATTATATGCTATATGCTTTCATTACTTTTTTAAGTTTCGCTGTTGGCTTTAATATCTATATGCATGTTCCATGCTTTAAGTCTGATCACGTTGTAAACAGCAGTTGCATGTATTAAAGTTATAGCGCGCAACATAAAGCTTACAGGCTGAATATAAATTGGACTATAATATAATTCGCAGCACTGTGAGAGAGCCCATTTACTAACTGATTGTTTTGGACCTCATTTGGCTTTTTGAAACCAAATCCTTTGCTCCAGCCATATGTCCCCCTATTAAAAGCAGGACATCAATCTTTTACTGTCCGCAGCGCGCTGCGATAATGCACGGTGAGCGGCGCTTTATAAACCGTTATATCTGCTCTGCGCCCCACAAAATACAACTGCCAATAGGACATGCTCAATAAAAGGTTCTGATTGCCGCCTGAAAATGATACGGCAAAGGGACTCTGACCTGGTTCCTGCTCGGAGCAAAGTATTCATTCCCATCTAATTAAATGAGGGTGGATTCAGGTTTCTGTATTAACATATGACTAGAACATGGACTCTGACACTAAAAGGCTGTTTTTGTTTGCAAAGTCCTTGCCTAGATTCCTACAGATGTCAGGACAAGTGCACATTTCATCAGTTTTTTTCCAACTGCTTTAATAACACAAAAATAAACCGGAATATAAAAGCTCGTTGTTTTTTCAGTTTCATATCCAGAACGCAATGCAGATGAAGGCGAGCGTCACTGGGCAGTTGCTGGTTGTGCTGTTATATTATCTGCTTATAACACGGCACTGTCGAATTCTTGAATTTGAAGCCTTGATTAATGTTCTATAACCTCACAAGTAGTGCCGGCCAGGCGAATCACGCTAGTAAATCAATGCGCGATTATAATCTTTATTCTAACATGATTTAACGGAAACAATGAAAGCAAAGACATCGCTACAAATCACCAAAGCAACAACAATGCTTCAGGCTGAGGACCAGGACCTGTGGTCAGTGATAAAACCCCTAAATGATTTATTGATGCAATGCACTTGTAGTCCAGTCATGCTTTACAGTCCTGTTACACATGCCTAAACAAGTCCGGTTTTAATAATCATTAAACACTAAATAAGTCGGGATTTACCCAAAACTGAATACCAGAAGGTACAAAAAGCAAAATTAACAATGGCCGAATATATATTTACATTCCTTTGCCTCCGCAGCCGTTTAAAACCGTATAATGCACTTTTTTGAGGATTACTTTTGCCCTTACTTAGTTGACTGTTTGACCAGGGTGATGTGAATTCGGTTCACCTAACAGATCTAAGCAGCCAAAAGTCCATTATGCAACCGGCGTTCTTCCTGCTGCCACCATAATGAGAGCAATAACAGAAGAAATTGCGATCTGCGTTGAGATGGATGCAGTACAGGTTGGAGGGAGGGAAGGATGGATGGGGTCGGAGAGGTGGGGGGGGGGCTTCCTTCCCAAGCGCACTCACACCTCACAAACGCCTATTAGTTGGGCTGTTTGCTAGACACTAACGGCGATGGAATCGTATGCTTTGTCTGCCTCATCTGGCATCAAAAGCAACTGGGGAAAAAATGCATGGTTTGCTTTCCAAAACGCCACATGCTTAATATTCATGCCTCTCTCTCTGCCCATACTTTGTGTTTTATTTGCTGTTTTTCCCTAATGCATCCATGTTTAATCTGTATGCCAGTTAAGTGAGTCAATTGCTGACCTACTCCTTTTTACCGAAGAAGTAAAAAATAAAACGTGGAATCAAACAGGCGCACTGACGGTGGTGAAGTCGCGATGGTCTGATCTTCTGCAGTACAGATACAAGTGCAGTTTATCTGAGCTCAGTTCCAACCCTACAAGTGTCGTTGTATCAGTGACTGGGCTTTATTTTATACTTCCGCACCTTCTCCTATAGCAATCACTCAAAACACCGGCGATCTCAGAGCATGTGCAGTTCCACCGTTTTGGGATTAGGGTTAGGTTTTAGGGGTTAGGGTTAGGGTTTTGGGGGGTTAGAGTTAGGGTTTTGGTAAGGGTTAGGGCTGTCGATTAGCACTACGGTAGCCTAACTCGACAAAGTAGCTCAACTCGTCAGAGCACCGGCATCCCTATTCCGTTTTTGCTGCCAGGACAGGGTGCTCTCTGTCCGACTTTAACCACAATGCTCCGCTATGCTCCTCACTTTCACTAGGCGCTCCATGCAAACGGAAAGTTTTCACTAAGCATAGGAATATATGTTTCCAACATCACGGCGGAAATGTATCGTGCAGTGTGTGGTTTCATTCATATTTAACAACGTATGATGTAATTCAGCACTAGCAGTCTGAAGGTGTGCCGTGAGGCATAGGGATAGATTTAACTGGCTTTGCCCGTTCTGTATATATTGGTTTTAAAAATGAATGATTTTGTTTCATTTTCATTTCTTTGTTATTTTTTCTTAGTCAAATTTAGATTGTCTAAGCATATAAGTAACATTTGTTGAATTCTGATAAGTTCGAGTTTATTGTAAGTTTCAGTGTCTAATTTTTATTAGAATGTTTTGACCCTATTTCTGATGCAGGATTCTTAATTGGACTTATTCAGCTATTTATGTCAGCCGTATAAGTAATTATGAGCTATTTGTATCATGAATACAATTAGTATGAAAAGTTACATGAATTAAAATTAATTAGAATTGCCGTACACAACAGTTGTGTCACTGGAGACCTGGAACAGAGAGGAAGATGAGTTGGCTTTAGTGTAGGATGGCTGTGCAGAGCATAGGCAGCGACTTTGGAGAAATGAAGTCGTATCAGAGCATGCAAAACAGGCCATGTACCTGTGTGGACAGGTTTATGATAGCACAATTAGAAAAATATAATAGAAGTTAGATGATGTATAGCAGTAGTAGCATTTTAATAAGGATCCTGTAATCCATCTATCAATTTTCCATAACAACTGGTACAGGATGATGATCACAAAAGTGATCCATTACAGAAAGAGGTGGAAAGTTCGGGTCCAGAAAGTACAAATCCAGACCAAGGTTTTGTTTCAACGACCACTTGAGTTCTCTGTGACTGTGACTCTTTATACTCAACTGGTTGGTTGAAACAAAACCTTGGTCTGGATTTGTACTTTCTGGAGCTGAACTTTCCACCTTTGTGGTGGATTACTTTTGTGAGTAACTTCCCCAACACTGGTGATGGTACGCCTGGAGCCTCACCCCGGAGGAAAGGAAAATCTATTCTGCATATGTCTGGAGGACTGGGAAGTTCATAGGCAGGAGGCCAGTCCATCACAGGACACACTCACCCTGGGTCACTTAACTACATCTTTATGGACTGCAGGAGGAAACATGGGGAGAACATGCAAACTCCATACAGACAAAGCAAGAGGCAGAATTCAAACCCCCCAGCCCTGATTCTGGGAGTATCCCCCAAAGAACATGTAATCACACACTAAAATGAATATAGGGGCTTTGGGATTCTCTATAGCATTTAGCATCTTCCAGATTCCAACACCTTAACTTTTAGCTGAGAGCACATGGGATGTGCACAGTCCCAAGACCGCCGCAGCGTGGTCGATGCAGCACGATTGATTAACCAGGGAGCCCAGGGTGTTATGTTCGTGTCACATGATCTCCGTGCGGCCCCTCTTGGGAGATCTTTGTAGGGACCGTCATGCTGCTCTACATTCATCCTGACGGCAGCACATCCATCTCACGGAGTCTGGCTCCTTCTTCACCGTGCATCTCCACCTTCCTGAGCCACATAACTACATCTGGAGCTGTGGATTTGGATTGGCTGATAAGGCTCCCATGATTCATTCTGCATATGTCTGGAGGACAGGGCTTGCAGGCCGGAGCAGGACAAGGACCCTTCTGGGGCTCCTAAATCTCTCGCTTTTTTGTGTTGTATCCAAACACAGCAGCTTTATTTTGGGCAGAAGCGGGTTTCATATTCCCATGGAAGCTCTTCAGTGTTCGGCATCAAAACCTCTCTCACAGCAAGTAAATGATCAGCCACTGTGCAGCCTTCCTCCGCTCCCAGATCAGCGCCCAGCCATAAACCTATATTTATTTTTTAGGTCAGCAGACACGGCAACATTTTTTAAGTGGATGTATTGTAGTGGTCTTATGACTTTTTTTTGTTGGTTTTTCCCCCGTCGTTTAATCAGTACAGCCTGTGAGCTTTTTGGAATTCCAGAGCAACCGTTCCGATTTTGACAAGTACACCTCTACGATGACCTTCCCGGGAACCGATTACGTCTACTCTTTGGCTCCTAAACGTCAGCCTGCCCAGACAGCATGTGGGATCGCGTTCTGGATTATGTCCCGAAAGTGCTGCTCTGGTGGGCCGTTCTCCAGGTTCAGGAGTAATGGCTTATCTGGCGTGTAGAGGCCCACCTGAGCTCAGCAAAGCCGTGATCCCTGTCTCTGCTATCCCATTACGAGGCTCAGTAATTCTTGGAACGATGGAGCGGGGAGGCATCGGAGACAGAGTGTGTGTGTGTGTGTGTTTCTGCGTGGAGGACGGTGGATCTTTCACAACACTGATACCCAAAGCCAGAGCTATATCTATAGGCTCCAGACCAAACTGTCATATTTAATTACAGAATTTAATCAAAAGAATCAAACAAAAAGGCAAATTCCCTCATAACAGTGTGAGGTGGCTGCATTGCTCAGCATGCCTGACTCATCTTGGCGGATGGCTGCTGCTTCGAGTCCTGTGGTGATGGGACAGTCTCCAACGTAGCTACCCACCTACTGAAGATCTAACGCCCCCCACCTCGCCGCCGCGAGTCGGCACGGGGCCCCTCGAAGCTCCGCCGGGGATGCCGTCCCACGGTGTCGCCACGACGAGTTTTCCACTCGGTGAACGGGGGCAAGCACCGGTGGCAAGACAGACGGGGGAAAATTGGGCAGAAATGGAGAAGCAGGGGGCTCCTCTCTTTTAAGGGAGGACTTTATTTCAGTGTCCTTCAGGCCAGTCCCTGGGGACCCCCAGACAGTCCATATTTTTGCTTCCTCCCATCTCCCAGCCTATCAAGAACACCGAATACGTGATACGGGTTTGTTGGGAACTGGGAAGGAGCAAAAATGTGGACTGTCGAGGGCCCCAAGGACTGGGCTGAGAGACACTGCTCTAATTAGCCATTGGCACAGTACTACGCAATATAAACTGATAGAGCCGCTCTGTAACACAGAGCTAATCCCTCTCGATATCTCACTCCCAGCTACACACTCAGATAGAAGAGCCCTTCTTAATAACATGCAGATAGAAGGATCTGAACTAAACAGGGTGGGATTTAAGTACAGCATCATGAGGAACGTGCAGTTGATGCTTGTGCAGTGCATAACTCGTGTGTGTGTGTGTGTGTGTGTGTGTGTGCGCTTGTTCATTTGTGTTTGTATCCGCGTGTAAAGTCACCGCCAGAAATCTGGCCCCAGCATGCAGCCAGCGAGTAACCGTCTGCGCTCGATAATTTGTGACTAATTGTGTGAGCACCGAGTGGACGTCCCTCCCCCTGCGCTGGCTGTGGGCACAGCGCTCAGCCTCGCTGTCAACGCACACGTGTGCCTCACATCTCTTTTTGAGTCACTCGACTGAACCGGGCCAGAGCTGCCTGAGAGCAAGCTGGGGGTTTTTTTTTTTTGCCAATTTAAGCAAATTTAGGTTGGCAAGTAGATTCCCTTTTACTGGGCGAGATGAAGAACCAGCGAAGCGAAAAGGTTCCTTGAGTCGCTGTTGGATGCTCACACTCGGTGGTGGGATAGTGCATTTTTCTGTTCATGTCTTTATTGTTTCTGTGTATAAGCGATTTCGGTCGTTTGCTTCCTGTCTCAGCTGAGGAAGAGTGGGTTTGAGACAGCAGTGCTCATCGCTCCCTGAAATGATGCCACCAGGCATTAGAACTCAGCTGTCACCAGTCAGCAATTTCTGCTGCAGCCCATCAAACTTCGTATTATGTGTGTGCACATGCATGTATGTAATACTGTAATTACTACAATAATTACACAATTTATTAAGCATCTCGGACATTCTACTAGGTGTGTAACAATTCAGAGATTCTGATCGATATATTGATTGTTAAGGCCGTGATACGATTCAATCGACTCAATTAACAAATATGGATTTGTATCGTTAAACTATGACGATACGCTGAAATGCTGCTGGAAAAATCTGTGAAAACAATCTCACACACAAAGCAATCTAGAGATTCACCTTCGTAGAGAGTGGAGACCAACACATTACAGTACATTCTATGTAGGTTGGTACATCTATGTTCCTGTGTTTCCAGGGAGAAGAAAATCCAGAAATTGTTACTAAAGTATAAGTACAAGACAGAATGTTTTATTATTATTTTTCTTTTCTTTTCCTTTAAATACTTTGTATATTTTTTCAACATATGAACAATGAAACATTTATTTTTAAATGTTGCTTTAATCTTGTTAAGTCTGATTCCAGTAAAATTTATTGCATTGAAAATATCGATCTTCTATTACTGAATCGAGTCGTATTGCGGTAACGTTTCAAATATTGCCTGATGTCAAACTGCTGCCTTGCAAGATCGAAATCAAATGGTATCGTGACAAAGCTTACAATGTACACCCTTAATTCTAACAATATATGTTTACGTGAAGAACAGGATCAAAGCTGGTTAAGCACCCATCTCATCTTCCAACTGCTTATCTAGTACCGGGTTGGAGGGTCGTACACGGTTACATCCCGGCCAGGATGTCACTGGGGTCTAGCATTTTTGATATATTCTTGAAGACTGTATCATTCAGAGCTTCTGTCTGCCCATATATCGCACAGCCTGTTTTTATTAGCGATACCTGATTAAAAGGCAATTTCTCTCCTGCCTGATCTTGATGTGAAATTCCATTCTGTGGCACTTTCTCCATGCCTTTGGCTCTGCTGTTCATTCTGCGTGGTCACCGCAGAAATGTGATATTCTCTGCCTGTGAGTGTGTCACCCTCTATCCATGTCACTGCTAGAGTTTAGGAGTATATGACAAGTGTTATGTAGCACCCAATATGGTACATTTGATGTACCATCCGATCACGTCCAAATTCATGATACTCTAATGGATCATGAAACAGCGCTTAATCTCCTTAGTAAGGCAGAGAGATAACGCATAATGCATTGTCTCTGTAAATTTCCCTCTCACAAAAGTGGAGTTAATCGTAATTTAATCTGTTAAATTGTGCCATTTATCCGCAGAAAGACTCTGCTAAACTAAGGTGTCATAGCACAGAAGAGTGAAAGTGCTGCATTAGATCGGTGCTCTAAGATGCGGGAGACTTCATCGCTCTTTGGGCTCCGACTGCATAATGATCTTATTATTTATGAAGGCCGGCTTGTCAGCCGGACACGTTTAGCATTGTCCTCCACTGCTCGGCATCCATCTTGATCAACCAATAGCCGGTGCCCTTTCTGCGTTGAAAGTCTGGAGTTTTCCCTCCATCTTCACCGTGGGCACATCAAGCAAACATCCACGTCCTCGCCGGTGTTCTGCAATTGATGTCACTTTGAGAGCTTCCTAGTTAACGTCGGATTTCAGCTGCACTGGCCGTGCCGTTTGCTGGACAGTCTAATGGGTGCGGCCAGAGGTATAGCGACAGGACAGGCAAGGCCCCAGGCTGGGAGGGCCCCCCCCAGGGTGGCCGATTTAGTACATTTCAACAACACATCTGTTTTATTTATGTATCCTGTTTTTTCACAAAAGTGAAAATTATTGACTTGTGTTTCTTAGATTCTTTGTTAGATTGCTAAAATAATGGTAATAAATTTTACCATATTTGGGGGAGGGTGAGTTGGAGGGCCCCATGGATTTTTGCCCAGGACCCCCGAAGTCCCTAGAATCGCCTCTGGGTACGGCTTTCTGTCTCTGGTCTGAGGTCACCTCCATCACCATGGAAATCGCACCAGTCATGAAATGCTAGGTTGAGTGTCTACAAGCCCGAGGCGCCAAGTGGGATGGAGCATAATGAAGCCCCTGCGTCTGAGGCCCAGCAGCCCTGTTGACTCACTCTAACGTTTTCGGTGTGCCCCGTCTCCACAGCTGAGGACAACCCCTGCCAGACCAACCCCTGTCTTCACGGAGGGAGCTGCCTGCCTGAAGGGAATGGGTACAGCTGCTACTGCCCACAGGGATACTCCGGGGAGAGCTGCGAGATCGGTAAGGAGCCCGGGGTCACTGGTCACCCCTTCCAGTGCATCCTGTGCTATTTGCTAACCGCTATTAGCATCGCCGTTACTTGTTTATTCCTCAGTCCCATACTGCAGTTACACATACAAAGTTTTCGATACGAACCACAAGGATAGGAATCGATTGCACCCGTGACCCGTCTTGCAGTAATCAGGAACTGATTCACACCCAGGATGCCCACTGCCGTTAGCAGAGTCTGGAACTATTATTTAGCCTATTCTGGCACCGCATGAGATTCCTATAGCAGCCAGCAGCAAATGAAATGTTCATATTTTCAGTGGTTGGGTGACAGTTCGAGATATGATGGAAACATCAACACAAAGCCACTCCGGTCCAAGGATTTTGACTGTTGCATCAGTGAAGTTCTTTTTTTAAAATCTCCTCCCTTGGTAATTTTCAAACCCGTTTCACATAGCGGCACCCCAGAGAGACATCGTTGCCAAGCCGCGCCTCGAATGTTATCAGCGATTTAATTTATTAATCTAGCAAAGTTGGGTTGTCATAGCAGTCAAGTGATTCACTGGTCGTCTGCAGAGCAGTGGACAGAGAGATGGAGGGTGGCGTTGAGGAGCGTCCTATTTTCCGGTCTAAAACCATGACTCCATTCCTTGGGCAGTATTTCCTTTCTGCTATACGCTTTTATGCTTATACATTATATACACGGCCTGTAAGAATGAAACTCACAATAAAATTGAAATGAAACCGTTCTGGGATATCTGAAATTCTGCACAATCATGCAGGCAGAGTGAGCTACAGATGCCAAAGAGCCTGTAAGGATTCGTCACACTTGACGAATCACTGCTTCTACAGCTGCCGGGGCAAATATTGGAATGAGGAGCATCTGATTTGCTTGTGCTTTGTTCATAGCACATATGCTGTGGCACTTATCATGAGGTTTAGTGCAGAGGGTACAGTGGTCTGAACCAGCTCTTGTCTTGCTTGACTTGTCTTGTCCATGCAGTGCATTGAATATGGCTGGTGTGACAATAAAGCCCTACTTGACTTAACATGACTTGAGATGGTGAGGCATTTGACCAGGAATGTTAGCCTAGGTACTGAAAACCTGCACATAGATCTGGAAGAGGTGGAGAATGAAGCATTATTTAAGCTCCCTAGATATTTGTAGTGGTTTGTTACTCGTACAGCTTGCTATCCTGGCGTGGGACAGTACGCGGTGGCTACATTTCTGAACGTGTCCTTGATGTCAGTGACGAATGATCCCATAATGCAAAGCAGCGTTCGATAGAAAGGGGAGGCGAGATTTACCCAGAGGTCACAGCTGCCGTCGTCAAGACGTCAGCGTGGATTGGAACGGCGCATTAAATCTATTGCCGGACAGAAGGTTTACAGATGGGTCAGAGGTCGAGAGCTGCATCACACCCGAGACAATGGACTGGCAGATGAGGGTTGGGGGCTGAGAAAATTGGTCTGTCTCGGCTCTGATTGTTAAACGATTTTGTCGATGGGCTCCCACGACTCATTGGCAAGTCTGAAAAGGCTTATATGTCTAAGGTCACCCTATAGTCCATCAACAAAGGTTTAAATAAATGGAACATTACTCGGCCATTGTTTAGTCGACAGAAGTTAAAGCATACATATATATTAAAAAGTATGCAAATAAAAAGTAGTTTAGCACACTTTTACCATGTATACTGACACTGCAGACATTTTCCAGATTGTTTTATATTTTCGCATTTATTTTTTTTTATATTGCACTTTGTGAAATATAAATTTTAAATCCACTAAGGATGTCACCTGTACTTGGCCTGGTTCATTTGACATAGATAGTGTCTCACTGACTCCTGACCGTAGATTAGGGTAATAATATTATCATTGGCAGAGATATAAGAAGCCGTTCTGGCTCCATTTCCTCGTGAAGAAAATGATGATGGAGGTAGGAGAGGTGTGCAGTCCCGTGAAAGGCAGTCCCCAGGACTTAAGTTGTAATCGCAATTATTTCTGAAAAACGTGTTTAGGATCCCTGCATAATGTATAAGGTGCGGCCTGCGTTTCTACACCGGGGGAATGAAAGATTCATGAGAAGCAGAGATGCGCTTCTTGCCAGCACCCCAGAGGGACCAGGCCTGAGCAGGGACAGCTCGGGCCACTGGGGTGGGGGGGGAGGTCCGGTACCACCTGGGGGGAGATTCTCAGTTTCTCTTGCATCATTCCTAGCAGCGCTCAGTCTCTCCGTTTAGAGCCTGCAGCCGCCTCAGCGTTGCATGCAAATGACGACTGCAGGCCGACCTCCCTTAGCGACGGTGGAAACGGCAGCGCCGGCCTACCATCCCGCTAATGAGAGCGTCTGCGGTGGCACGGCCGCATTTAGAGGAGGCCAGGCTTCCCGTCGCACTGTCCTTCAGCGTGAGGATGAGTGTGGCAGATGGTTACTGGTCCAGAGCAACTCCCATCACTGTCCAGCTTACATGAGACACTTTCTGTGTAATTACAGGCAGAGAGGAGTGTGAATGAGGGGG
>JAOYFF010000218.1:2896-16232 GCA_025773925.1 Cryptomyrus ogoouensis
TCCCTCCGTCCGCCGCCCCCTCCTTCTCCGCCCGTCCCCCCCGCCGGGGGGGGGGGGGGGGGGGGGGGGGGGGGGGGGGGGGGGGGGGGGGGAGCGACATGTTAACCCTGCTGTGATATCCAAGCCTTTCTCCCCACAAGCATACAGTGCATGGTCATGTGACATCAGGGCACTCAGTACGAACCCTCCAGCACACCATAGCACAGGACAGACAGAACTCTATAACAAAGGAACAGACCTGACGGTCAATCCCAGTTGAATTGGGAAGTCCCTAGTTGGAAATTTCAACTGGGAAGTTTAACCTATGACATTTTTCTGTCTCCCATTCTTATTTAGTATTAAGACCCCAGTTCCTGTTGTACTGTGTGAAAGTGACACACATAAGTGGCCTGGAACCAGGTTCTGGAACTTTAGTGTGAAAGCACCCAAAAGGGCTGGGTATTACCACTGAAGTCAGAGATCCCACTCAGAAAGTCAGAGGAACCTTCGCAACACCGACTTCAGAATTAAAGTTGGCAACAGCCTTCATTGACAGAAGTGAAAGCTGTAGTTATATATTGTTTATTAGTATTCATCTTATTTGTGTCTGATTAAATCAGTCAGACACACTACTGTCAAACTATCTGTGGACAGGTTGCTGTGGTGTTTGTATGCACAAAATACCACATAATGTGTCATTATGAACTGGTACTACTAACAATGTCCAACAACGAACCTGGTTAGAACTGATATTGCAAAATGGCTTCCTGATTTGTTGTACTGGAAAATGGTTAACTTGGGTGTGACGTCATTTCCAGCTCCGACATCCAATCTCCAAGGTAAATGGAATCCAGCATGAATGCCTGATATCACATGGCCATCACCTCCCCCTTCCAAAAAAGGTGTGCTTAGCAGTTATTAGTGGTATTGCACACCCACAGCTAGCCAATCATATAGCCCATTATAACCATAATGTATGATCACAACAAAAATTCAGCTGCATATTTACGTTTTACCTCTCAGCCATTATGACTTATTTCTTATGTGGGATTTAACGTGCCAACAGCAAGGTCGCCAAACACCCATCATTAACAGCCAGCCACACACACACCACGTCTACTCACCTTAGCAATCAGACGGGGCATTTTATAGCGGTAGAATTGGTCTGACACACTGCGGTTCACGTTGACAGACATTTTGACTTTTTGCGAGATCTATCAGCAAGACAAGAACTCGAGCTGCAGCTTTTTGGTGTCTCCTGTGTGCACCAGGGCGGAGGACATAAACGACTGCACCAGCACTCGGTCTCTGACATGAAAAGGGTCTTGCCACCGAGGCTGTAGGTCTCTCACTCGTAGGCTAAGTTTCCCCAAAACGGCTTCCCACAGCTCTGCAACAGCTCTGGGAAAAGGGATGGGACAGGAAAGAACCATCAGTGTAAAAACCAGATGCAACCAAAATTAGGACATGTAGACACTTGAGGGGCAGCCAGCACTGATTTTATTATTTTTTTTTATTATTTACACTCCCAAAGGTTCGCAACCTACTGACATCGCCAAACGCGACCATACGGACAACCAGTTGACGGGAACTTCGGAAAAGGAAGGAATAACAGAAATTGCTAATCCACCATTCAAAGCCTGATCTTAAGTACAGTACAGCAAGCGTGTTTTCGCTGGACTGGATTAAGGTAAACGACTTAAGTGTTATCCCGATTAAACACGGGGTCCATATAGGAGGAGCAGCGAACAGTCTGAATTCATCTGGCAGATGGCCAGCTGTACGTATGTACCCGGCAAAAGCGAAAAACAGGCTAACTATACAGATTCATATAGCAGACAACCGGACTGCTTAAGATAAGACAGTCAACTACCGGAGACTAATAAAACTCGATCCGAGCGACGCGTTATTGGACTACATTTACAATTGTACATGAAGCGTTGGGGCCTTAAATAATTCCAGGCAAGTCGAAATACAAATTTATCGAAATGGTGCATAGTGCGTCATGGTTTATTACGGCGGTGGTGTGCAGGGCTGGAAGACGCCATCTTGGTACACATATGCATCCCACTCACTATTAATCGAGGCTTACCTTTCCCATCCGGCGCTCCTGTCGTCCAGGTATTCACCGACTTCGTCAAACAAAGACATAAACACAGCACTAGTCGCCCTGAAACGTAAACGAAGCGATTGCGCTGCGAGCTACGGAGACTGGAGAGAGGCGCCCGCGTGCAGGGTCACAGTGCCCGGAGCTCAAAAGTCCAAAACCGCCCTCCTTGGAGAACAATCTGAAAAGCAAAGTGTAAAGCTCTGGGACAAGTCAGCTCGACTGGGTCAGAGACAGCCATGTCGGGGTTATGGTACTCCATCGTTTGTTCATTATTACAGATAGTAAAATACACAGAAACACGTCATCAGAACATCGCATATCTAATAATTCTACACAGTGTATAGGACATAATTCTTACTTACTCCTGGGATGTTCAAACTGAATGCAAACACCGACGTGTTGCTCTGAAGCTCACGTTGACTGCCGATCTATCACGTCCCTGGATGACTGGACCTGTCCCCTTCCGCGAAAACGGTCTTCTAATTCGTCCATTCTGATGTCAATCATCAGCTACAATTGCTTGGCTTTCCCGTCTCATGAATAGAGGGCATGCATTGACGTTAGTGAAGAAGTTATTTGAAGATCTTTGGAAATTAACAACTAGATTTTTTTAAAAATATCAATTCAGATTGGAGGCCATAAAACGCAGTAAAGTTATAATACAATCTAGGAATAAAAGAGATGCTAACTTATTTTAAAAACTGGATGCTTTGATCTGTTTAGATGTGCGCTCACTCCAGAGGAGGAATTAGAAATGACTACTGTTCAGTCTGAGCTTGAAATCTGCCTAAATCTGGCTAAAGTCAGGGCTGCCAACTCTCACGCATCTGGCGTGACACTCACGCTTTTAGACTCTAACGCTCACCTAATAAATCTTACGGTGAATCTGTATTATTCCATTATAAACCTAATATTAGCTATGTCAAAAGCATTGTGGTAGTTTGCTAACCCTACAGACTATTTACAAGGTAATAGAACTGTTACATACATATAAATGCGTTTGAATTTGTGTGCAGACTTGTCTCGAACTAAAGTTGACAACCCCGTAAAGTGCGTTCTTAAGATGTCGTGCCAAATGGTTTGAGATGGTGAAAAGAACACGGCATACTATTTTGCTTTGGAGAAGAGAAACTACAAAAAAACGGTCTTTGCTGGCTCTTACAATTGATGGTGCACCTTGTACGGACCCTGAAAAACGTCACATTTTGTGTCGCCTTTTTTTGAAAACTTGTATACAGTACTAATAAATGTAGTGAAGTAGACTGTGGTAAATATTTGAATGGAAATTCGGAAGCCTTACACGTAATTATTGATGCTAAAATTAATTGTGATGCAAACTTAATCTTGGATAAGGTCACTGGGGCTGTTTTTCAACAAATAAGTCCAAATCATATGGCACTGATGAATAATGAGTGAAATTTAATTTATCCTTTTTGGAGATTATTAAAAGTCCTTTATTTGAATGCTTAACATAGTTGTGTGAACTACAAGGAACTTAATTACTGCAACAGTGAAACAATGTGTATTTTTATGTAATTCCCAAATCTGGTAAAGACCATTTATTTATAGAAATGTGGTGCCCAATTACTTTTGTTAAATGTGGACTATAGACTGTGGCCTTGGTTTTTGCTATAAGACTAAAGCAAGTATTGGATTAAATTATAAATGAATCACAGTCAGGCTTCATGACATCGTCACATCAGCAATAATGTCAGGCTTATTAAGGATCTTGTGGACTATGAACATTTAATTGAAGAAGATTCTATTCTGTTTTTAGATTTCTAAAAGGTATTTGATACTATTGAGCAGACATTTTTTGCTGTAGTTGTGGATGTTTGGTTTTAATGAGGCCTTTAATGGCATAGTGGGCATGTTCTTCAGAGACATTAACAGTTCAATAATATTGCAGTCCTTCACATCAAAGAGATTTAGGATTGAAATATGGTTCAACAGGTATGCCCAATATCACCCATTTTGTTTCTTATAGTATATCTTATAGTATAGTATAGTAGATAATAAAAAATTTTGAGCTGTCACTCAGAAATCCATTAGCCAGTGGAAGGGCACTCCTAAAAAAACCCACCCATGCAAAAGTTTTGGGCCAGAACAACAGGCAAAAACTCAGGCAGTGCAAAAGTCAGGCAGCGTAAGCAAAATAGCTGGTAATGTAATGGGAAAGCCAACAGCGCAAACAAGAAAGCTGGACAAACAAAAGGACATATTATCAAAAAAGTAAACGACCAGTTTGTTTGCAAGTTATACATTTTATTTAGAAATGACTTTTTTCTTTTTGCTTCAGTGAGTTTTATTATTTCTCAAAGTCTTGTTTTTGGTTGATGTTAAAAAAAAGTTTTGATTGGTAATATTGGTACAAATTTGATTCCATAATAGCCCAAATGCAACTGTATTTTACATCCTAGTTATGTTTTATGTCTTGAATTCTTTATCTAGATTTTACTTAATATATCTTGTATATTTACATTTCATGTATTACCTTTTATATAAGAACTTCATGCATAGGTTTTTGTTTAGGCAACATTAATTGGATAGGTAAACTTGCTTTTAATCAGATATTTTGAACTCACCTGGAATCCAGACTTCTCTGCACAAGACAGGATTAACTGCGAATAACACTAATACTCACAGCTTTTACATAGTGTTGGCCAGGTTTGGCTTGTAGCATTCATTCTGTTGCATGCAGGTACACAGAAGCATTTTGTTGAAATTGCAGTTTATCATTTCATATGTCATCTTTAGGCATTGGTATTTGTAAATATTGTAAAGTCATTGTCATTGAGTTTTAAGTTTTTGTTTGTTTAATTTTCATGTTCTGTGATTTTTAGTGGGCCTAGATTAGTTAGTTAGCTTGCTAACTGAGCTGTGTATGTGTTCAGGCTGAGCTAAAGGCTTTGAAGTAATATGGCAGACACTGTAGTTAATGCTGACTTCATTCTAAAGAAGTCCCTTGGTGAATGAGAGCAGAATTTACATGCAAGTAGCTGGCTTACTAAAATACCTACTGTGTACATGTCACGTCTGGCGATCCGGCGAACGGGTAAGCAGGCGAGCAGACGGCAGTATAGGGCAAACGGGGTTTATTCGAGGTAGACAGACCACGAACAGGAAACAACACATGACACCACAATGACTGATCTGGGGAAGACTGACTGAGACTCGGACTAAATACACAAGACTAGGCAAAAGGAACAGGCAACAGGTGAGTACAATCAGGGAATCACACGAGGTAACGAGGTGGGCATGGCACACACGAGGATCGGATGGAGCTGGACGTGACATAACCCCCCCCAAAGGCGCGCACACTGGGCGCGCCCGAGGGGAGGCGACGGACGAGACGAGGAGCAGGAGCTGAAAAACAAAAGCAAGACATCAATGGGGACCAGGAAACAGAACGGAAACACAAAACTGGCACAAAGGCAAAAGCCAGGACAGGACCCGACACAGAACGGGAAACGCCGACAGACAGACCAGGAAAGGAGACACAGGAGAAGGGGAGAAAGGCGGAACAAAAGGGCCAGGAGTGAACGGAGGAACAACAGGAGGAGAAGGAGCAGGAACAGGAGGGACAAAGGGAAGAGGAGCAGACAGGGGAGACCAGACAGGAACGGACGGGGGACAAAAGGAAGCCCGAGGGAGCCCAGACGGGCGGCAGCCGGAGGGGCCGCAGGCGAGAGGGAGAAGGGAGCAGGAGGGAACCACACAGGGGCTAAGGGAATGGGACGAGGGAGAGACGGAGGGGATACGGAGGGAGCAGGAGGGAACAGCGGCGCAGCCGGAGCAGGGGGGCCCGGAGGCGACCGACATGGAGCCGGAGGCGACGCCAAGGACCGGCACAGAGGCACAAGGGGGGGGGACCCGGAGGAGACCGCCGAACCCCAAGCCGGAGGACCCGCAGGCAGCCACCGAGCCACAGCCAGGGGCCGAACAGGTGAGCCAGGGGGCAGGGCAGGCGGGACCCGGGCCCGACGCCTGTGTCCCCGTCCCTTACGGGACACTGAAAGGCGGGGTCCTGGGGGCTGTCGGCCTCGCCGGGGCAAGGGCGAAGGAGTCACAAAGGAGGTCCCCGAGGGGTCCCACTCAAGCTCCTCCTCCTCACTGGAGAGAAAAGCTGGGTCCTGGTGGTCCAGGACCTCCTCGGGGACTGGGTCTTGTGCTGGGGGGCCAGGAGTCTTTTTCTCCCGCGAGGCAGCCGGCGAGAACGTGGGTGGGGTGGCGGCAGGTGGTGCCGCCCCAACCACGGACGAGCAGGGCTGGACGGGCAGGACAGACGAGCAGGGCTGGACGGGCAGGACAGAAGAGCAGGGCTGGACGGGCAGGACAGAAGAGCAGTCAGAAGGGGGCGCCTCCGCGGGCGCATCAGGTGAGCGGTCAACCGGGGACGCCTCGTCGGGCCTGCGGCCAGCAGGGGGCGTGGCGGCAGGCGGTGCAGCCGGAGCCGCGGGCAGGGCCAGGCAAGCCGGTGCTGTCCCTTTAAGGGCCTTAGGGATCCGGGGAATTGCGTCTCTTACGGCGCGTATCCCTCCTAGACCCAGGCGCGCTGGCCGGCAATGATAAGCCTCTA
This sequence comes from Cryptomyrus ogoouensis, assembly GCA_025773925.1. NCBI lineage: Eukaryota > Metazoa > Chordata > Actinopteri > Osteoglossiformes > Mormyridae > Cryptomyrus > Cryptomyrus ogoouensis. The sequence continues at coordinate 9,565 of JAOYFF010000218.1, forward strand.
ACGGAGGCGGCTTCTCCTCAATGTGAGGCTTACCGGAAATAGCGGCGTCTTCCCAAGCGGGCACGATGGAGCAGGCTCCCAGGAAGAGCGCGGTCTGTTCCTCGTGCTGCGCTTGGTGCTGCTTTCGCTGCTTTTCCTTGCTGCTGGGGGTAGAGGACAGAGCCGGCTCCGGTGCGTTGCCCAGGCTCCAGGCAACGCGCTCATCCCGTCACTCCGAAATCCTCTCTCTCAGGCGCCGAAGGGATTTCCTTGCCCTCCTGAGAGGATAGTCCTGACCTGGCGGGTGTTCCTTGCCGAGGAGGTCCGTGCCTCGTTTAGCCAACTCCAGGGCTACGGGGTCCTCCTCGACTTCTGGCTGGGAACGCCAGCACACAAACTCCTGCAGCAGCCCGAGCCGGTGGTGCTCGGACTGCCGCTTTGTGCTTTCCGGGAGATCAGTCATTCTGTCACGTCTGGCGATCCGGCGAACGGGTAAGCAGGCGAGCAGACGGCAGTATAGGGCAAACGGGGTTTATTTGAGGTAGACAGACCACGAACAGGAAACACATGACACCACAATGACTGATCTGGGGAAAACTGACTGAGACTCGGACTAAATACACAAGACTAGGCAAAAGGAACAGGCAACAGGTGAGTACAATCAGGGAATCACACGAGGTAACGAGGTGGGCGTGGCACACACGAGGATCGGACGGAGCTGGACGTGACAGTACAGCATGGTCCCCTCATTTTAAAAATCAACATCCACCACTGTCTGTAACAGGCATTGATTTTTCTGATCAGAAAGTAAGGGAGACTGGTTCTGCGTGGGGCTTGATTCCCACATTCACTGTATGGGTGTATATACATAGTCTGCATGTTCTTTCTGTGTTGTGTTTCCCTGGGGTTCTTCCCACATTACACAGATATGTGTTTGGGGTCATTGTTACCTTTGGATGGACACTGGGGTGGTGGAGTGACATCCCTACCAGAGTCCCCTGCCTGTGCTCTCTGGGCTCTCTTTACAAACATCATTAACCTCTCTTTGGCCTCATCCTGTGTCACGTCACAACAATAATAATAATTGATACTTTATTGATCCCCATGGGGAAATTGTCTTTACACCTCCCTCAACTTGCTCTTTGGAGAGTAAGCTGTCCGCAAGGGGCAGCCCCCCCTGTTGGGGCACCCAGGGAGCTGGGGGTTAAGGGCCTTGCTCAAGGAGTTGCAGACATGCTGAGGCTGGGTTTGAACCAGTGACCTTCTGATTATAGGCACACAGGCTTAGCCACACGCTGCCTGCTTTAAAACAGCTACAATAATTCCAGTTCCTGAACAGTCAATTGCCACATGCCTTAATGATTACAGGGCTGTGGTATTCATATGTGTACCTATCAAATGTTATGGTTATGGGACAAATTAGAAGTCTTGAACCCTTGACGGTTAGGGAGCATGTATACTCGGCCATGTACTCAGCCCATTCAGCCACGTGGCAGCCCAGGGAGCAGCAGAAAACAATAGCGACTGTAAGAGGTGCTAAACCTTGAGACACACAGGGAAAAGAATGGGATGGCCAGTGACACCTGCTGGCCAAACAGGGAAACAACAGACAAAACAGGGACTAATCCTGATACACCAGCGTTTCACAAGGATGTGTGCTTAGCTCATTTCTCTATACCCTTTGCACACATGACTGATCTCTTGTCTGTGACTCTAACCTTATTGTCAAGTTTTGACAATAACAAACAGTGATGAGTCTGCATATACATGGTTCAAATTTCTTGGTCGGTAGAGTGATCTCACCCTTGGGCCCTTGAACAAGGCCCTTAACCCCAATTGCTCCAGGGACTGGCTGACCCTACTGTCTCCTCTACACTAGTTTCATAAGGTGGTTTCCTGAGATGTTTTTCCAGGTGTCCTGAAGGAGATCCCACACATATTCTGAGTACTCATTGACCAATTTTCCTTCACTCTCTGGTCAAACCCCTCTAAAACCATCTCTACTAGGTTTTGGTCAGGTGGCCAGGTCATGTGATGCGACACTCTATCACTCTCTTTTGTAGGTGGCTTGGCATGTACAAACTTTTGATTGATACTGTAGGAATGAGGTACAGGAGCTGGTTGCACGGTGTAATAGTCACAACCTTGCTCTAAACATTAAAAAAACTAAGGACTCAATAATGGACTTTCGTAAGACAGCATGACACAAGCACACCCCACTCTACATAAATAGTGACGCAGATGAGAGGGTCTCCAGTTTCAAGTTCTTTTGCCTGACAGTCACTAATGAGCTGTGCTGGAGCACCAATACCACCACAGTAAATGTAAAAGTTCAACAATGCATCCTCTATCTGAGGAAACTGAAGAAAGCAAACCTCCCTGCTTATCGGTAATGATCACAAGGTGCACAAAAGCAGGCTGACAACTCTGCAGAGGGTGATAAGGATGGCTTAAAAAATCATTGGGGCCCAAGTACCAGATATAACCACCATTTATAACCCCTGCTGCCTACATTGTGCTTACAGCTTCATTAAGGACAATTTCATCCTGCCCGTCACATGTTTGACACTGTCTTCCAGAAGAGGATATAAGTTTTCCAGAATAAGGAACACACACCCCTCCCATCATCACACATTGACTGACAACATAATTTCTTAAGAACTATCATGTACATATTGTGAAGATGCAATTTATAGATACATTTAGACATGCTGCTCTGTTTCTTTGTTTGATACAATGGTAATAAAATTTTTCAACTCTTGACTCAGAGCATTAATGGGTGGATGGTGCTGTGAAGGTAAAGGGCTTTAAGCAAAGGCTTTTAACACCAAAAGATACTTCAGGGGTGCTAGACAAATATATGACCCTCCACTCATACCCCAAGTTTCTCTCTCCTCACTGTATAGGCTTGTACTCAGCTAACAAAATAAAATCCCCAGGATGTCCTCCGAACGTCCCCTAGATGTTTTTTTTCCCTTGAAACGTCATTAGGACATTCTCACAGGATGTCCAGTGAACATTCAGGGACTTATAGGGAACGTTCGTGATAAGTTCTTAAAAGCCCTTATTCCTTATTTTGCTAAGGCTGTTCATTTATTTAATGCAAGCGATATTCAGCACAGGTAGGTGAAACCACCTGCTTGGCATCTCTGCCTGGCGCACCTCTGACAGTGCCCTTCTGCCAGCTGCAGGGTCGTCAGCCGGGAGCCACCCTTCACCGATGTTTAGCTCCTTTAATCCCGGAACATCTCTGGGTGGTGGAGCAACGATAGGGACGTCTCCCTACCGCCCCCTGCAGCTGGCCCTAAGATCCCTGCTTCCCCCATTGTTTGTCCTTCCTGCGGAGCCAGAGCCAGAAGCTCCCCTGCTCTGCCTCCTCAGCAATACCTCTGATGGCTCTGTTCAGATTGGTACCTCTGATGCCCAGGGACTTGAGGAGACGCTGAGCTGATGTTCCTGCATAGCCTCTGCAACCAACTTCCAGTGGGAATGTGAATGCCCTCCACCTGGCCTGTGAGCATGTAACTGCCAGCTCTGCATACTTGTCCTTCTTCCTCTCAAAGGCAGCCTCCATTCCTTCCTCCCACGGAATGGTCAGTTCGACCATGATGACAACCTTAGTGAGGGAGGACCAGAGCACTATATCGGGTCGTAGAGAGGTTGGGGTGATCTCCTGAGGGAACCTGAGCAGCTGATTAAGGTCAGCCGTTAAGTTCCACTCAGCTCCAGGTGTCAAGAGAGACCACGCCCTACGAGTGTAGGACAGGTCCTGGTCTCCTTGTCTAACATAGTGAATCAGTCTCTGAGATGGTACTGGACTGTTCTATTTGCTTCATGCCTACGTACCTACAGAATTTCAGCCAGCTTACACAGGACCCAGTCATGACGCCACCTATACCAGCCCTGTGTTAACGCTGCCTTACAACCAGAGAGAATGTGCTGCAGGCTTGGGTTCTGGGAGCAGCAGAGCTGACAGTTTTCCTCTGTGCCATACCAGATGCTAATATTCTGGGGGCTTGGAAGGGTGTCAAATGTTGCCCTGATCAAAAAGCTGAGTCGGGCTTGAGGTATCCTCCACATGTCCATCCAGGTAATTGTCCTGTTTACCACTGCCTCCCAGGTTGTCCATCTCCCTTGGTGGTGCTGGCCGACTGCCTTGATCTTATACAACTCCTCTTCCATCCTTACCACCTCAGAGATCACTAGGTCCTTCCTCTCCTTCACATTAGCCTTCGACCACACCCTGGGCACTTGCCCCCAGCCGAGACCAATCCTGCCCTGTTGCGACACCCCCACAACTTCTTGGTGCTTCAAGCGGCTAATGGCTTGTTCCACCACTTGCACTGCATCCCACCGACGTCCTGTTCGGACTTGGGTTTTGGTGTTTCGGATCCGGTGAGTCTCTCAGTTGGAACACAAGTCTCACCTTCTCCTGTTTATAACCCAGGCTGATGGATTTTAGTGGTAGTGTGAGTGTGTTTCTGCCAAGCAGTGCCACGTTGGAAAGTCACCGAAGGAGGCCAAGCCATTTGCAGATGAAGTTGTTGGCTTTTGCGTCCATCTGCAGTGCTGTCGAAGCTGTGATGTCACTCAGCTTTAAAGGCCACATCATCTGCTGGTAGAGGGTGTGCTGGTAACAGCAGACCTTAAATTTCCCTGGCAGACAGCTCTGGTCGATCTTGTTCAGGCCATCCATGAGCTGGGATGTCACTGTGGCAGCCATCTGCTTGTCAGATGGGTCAGCTGTATAGAGCCTTCCAAGGCTTCTGACAGGATGTTCCGCCAGGAGTGGGATCTTCTCACCATCGACCATAAAAGTGATGTTGTCATTCCTAACCCCCTTGCGAATAGAGAGACTGCGGGACTTTGCTGGTTTGATCTTCATACGAGCCCAGGTAAGAAGTTCCTCAAGCCTTTTCAGGAGCTTGCATGCGGCTGTCTGAAGGATAGTGGTAACATCATCCATATAACTATAAGATCTTGATACACCCTATATGGGATGCCATTGGGTCCAGGTGCTGATGCAGCTCTTGCCCGCTCCACCACCTGCCTGACCTCTGACCATCTGGGGGGTCAGGCATCGAATGGAGCTGATGGTACCAGGGGGCGAGGGATGTGCCCTGGTGATCCAAGTGGTGCGTCCCGTTGGCTGTCACTTAGCTGCCCCTTGATATAATTCTCCAGCTCCTGTTCTGTAACCTTCAGTGTTCCGGACTTACTCTCCTCCAGAAGGCTGCGGGCATATTTGAAAGGGTCCTTGAGAAAGCTTGCCCTGGCCTTCTCTTTCCGGCCCCTGCACTTCCAAATTCGTTCAGCTCGTCTGAGGTGAGTGAGTCTGGACTTGATCTGCTCCTAAAGACTCTTCAGCCCCTCCTTCTCCTGCCCCTTGGCTTTCCTCCAGGTCTTCCGCGGGAGGTGTCGTTCTTTAACCAACTGGGCAATTTCCTGCTCCCATCTCCCGCTCTGTTTTGGGCTTGTCCTCCTCTTGGGCTTTGTTCCAAACCTTAGGGTTCCTTCCTCGTAGACAATGTGACCAAACATGTATAGCGTAATTAAAGCATATCATGACCTCCTATGCAAAGAGAATATTGTTTTATATAGCAAAAGAATAAGAACACCAAATTATTCCATCCATCCATCCATCCGTTATCTGCCTCTTGTCCGGGGTTCGGGTTGCGGGGGTAGCAGCTTCAGGAGAGATACCCAGACCTCCCTCTCCCCAGCTACCTCTACCAGCTCCTCGGTGAGGACGCCGAGGTGTTCCCAGGCCAGCCGAGTGATATAATCCCTCCAGCGTGTCCTGGGTCTGCCCCGGGGCCTCCTCCCTGTAAGACATGCATGGAAAACCTCTCCGGGTAGCCGCCCAGGAGGCATCCACACCAGGTGTCCAAACCACCTCAACTGGCTCCTTTCGACATGAAGAAGCAGCGGTTCTACTCTGAGACCCTCCCGGATATCCAAACTTCTTACCCTATCCCTAAGGGAGAGCCCAGACACCCTACGGAGAAACCTCATTTCGGCCGCCTGTATTCACGGTCTCATTCTTTTGGTCATTACCCATAGCTCATGACCATAGGTGAGGGTCGGGACGAAGATGGACCAATAGATCGAGAGCTTTGCTTTTTGGCTCAGTTCTTTCTTAGCCACGACGAACCGGTTAAGCGCCTGCAAAACTGTAGAACCCGCTCCAATTCGTCTATCCAGCTCCCGATCTCGCCTACCCTCACTCGTGAACAAGACTCCGAGATACTTGAACTCCTGCACTTGAGGCAGTACATCTTCCCTGACCTGAAGAGGGCAATCCACCCATTTCCGGCTGAGAACCATGGTCTTGGACTTGGAGGTGCTAATCCTCATTCCACTCGGCTGCGAACCGCCCCAGAGCACGCTGGAGATCCCCAGCAGATGAAGCCAACAGGACAACATCGTCTGCAAAAAGCAGCGAGGTAATCCTGAAGCCACCAAACTGGACACACTCAACACCCTGGCTGCGCATAGAAATCCTGTCCATAAATATTATAAATAGGACCGATTACAAAGGACAGCCCAACCCACACTGGGAACACATCTGACTTATTACCAGCAATGCGGACCAAACTTCTGCTCCGTTCATACAGGGACCGAATCGCCCACAACAGTGGACCCCGGACCCCATACTCCCGAAGCACCCCCCACAGAGCACCTCGGGG
>JAOYFF010000219.1:0-16222 GCA_025773925.1 Cryptomyrus ogoouensis
CCCCCCACACACACAGCCCAAAGTTCTTCTCCTCCAGGGTGAGATCGGGTTTGTACTTAGCATCACCTAAAACCATGCAGTAGAATATCTCAACTTCACTCTGCTTGCAACACCTGAGATTTATATATATATATATATATATATATATATAGTCTGATCAGACATTTATTTTTAATTTTTTATAAACAGCCACTTTGTACTCTCCTATATACCGCAAAATGCATTTTCTGAATTTAGTGTAGCTTTCTTGTTGCAAGACTTTTTTTTTTTTTTTTTTTAATTTTCAGAAGTTCTGTTTCCTTGCTGAATAAGATTTGAAGTTGTGGTATGCAAACATTTTTAGGTAGCAGCTGTGTCTGTAAAATATTTTTTCACTGCTGACACTAGGAAAATGGTGGAAAGCTAAAGGTGAAAAAGATGCTTCAGCCCATAATTGCTCTTTTTTACATGTATATGTAAATAAACATTACCTAAAATAAATACATACGTGCGTGCATACACAAATGTGTATTTTTACTTATCATTTCCTTTACTTATTTTATCATGTTAGAAACAATAGAGTTGTGCTTGCATGCTCACAGGAGCAGGATGGAAGCGTCAGGGTTTTTATTAACCACTCTTGTTCTTCGTGTTTCTCTTTACTGGTTCTTTTGCCTCCTGTTCAAAGCATCTCGCTAAGTGAAATGTAGCATATCTGTGGCACTCGAGGGGACCCAAGGTTGTGTGCCTCTCCTTTATGCCAGCCCAGCAGGGGTGCTGCTGTCAGACTGCGTTCACGTGCCGCTCCCACATACACTCCTTCTCACACACGCACATACACAAGCTCCTTCACCTGTTGAAAGCCACCAGCAGATTGCTGACAGGGGCCAGAGGCCTTTGTTCTTGGGTCCTTTTTTATTTCCCCTGAACAGACTGTAATTTCATCAATTTTTCATGGCTATAGTTACCATGAACACTTTACATTTCCATGTCTAAACATCAACAAAAAGGGATTTCATGGCCCTAACTCTACTAAGGCAGAAACACAGGCATGGGGGAAGGAAACGAACGTAACGTTTCACCCCCAAAAAGCAGAGCTTTTCGTTACAGTCTGGAAGAAAGACACAGTTATCTTTACGAAGTTTGTCATGCGCTAATTGCCTTTCTCATCCCGTAGGAAATTTAATTTGATCCTTGCAGATAGAAAGATTTAAAGCTATGTATTTCAATCCCAGCTGTATTTTAATCTGCCGGATGTAGTGAGGATGCCGAAAAATGCTACTGCTGGTCTGTAACTTGTGTACAGGTCTGGAAATGTTTCAGTACTTTGCCGTGGCAGAAACCATCACCGGTAATATATCTACGCATGGAAATGCAGTTTGGGTTCTTGCTTTTCCGCCATCAGAGTGGGATCTTCCTCGACTTCACGTTGGATGGCCGAGACGCCGAGGCGTTGACTTTTAGCAACTGTGGGAATGAACTGAACTTGTTGCCAGTGGCAACTTAGCAGCTGCTGAATAACATCACCTTCAAGGAAAACATTCAAGGGATTAATATCCCCGACTCAAGGCTCTGAGGAGTACTTTTGAATTTTCTTTAGAATCAAGTACTCTGTAAACTCACAGCATAATGCTGTATAATCAATATGTATTTTTATTTATATAGTTGTAATGTGACTTCTAACAGTTATTACACATTCAAATGAGATACTCATTTGACTTCTGAATGCCGCTCAAAAAAATCCATGCCAAAAATGTATTTTCATTAAATAATAAAAAAAACTTAAACACAGACTTTTTCTGTCTTGCTGGGAGTGAGAACAGGGTCTGAGGTGAGGATGTCAGTTACCACACAAGTGCAGCAGTGCATGACGTGGTTGTGCCTTGCCTTTGTTAAGGCCGCACATTGGAGAACAGACGTACGCATTAAATACCGAGTGTCTGGTCCCAGTGAAGTCTCTCCCAAATTTGTAGCCGGCAGTTGAGGCAGACTGCATTAGACACTCCAAATGGTACACTTTTGCATTTGAATGTGCCAGTGATCCCAGTTCCTTAGAGACAGCTACACCACTAACATCTTTAATCCTTAAAATACTGTCAGCCCCCCTGAATGCCGCCGATCTAAGCATATGTGTAATTATTCTGTAATGCTCCCCAAAATGTGATTTCTACCATTTGCTCAGTGGATGCCCCCACCCAGGACCCTCCTTTGTAGACCAAATAATTGTTTCTTTTTTCACTGATTCTTGAGAAAAGGGTGAAAGCTGCAAATGAGCCCGTGTGAGGAAAGCCACATATAAACTGATGATTTACATACTGCCAGATTCCCCTAAAAAGTGCTTTATTTGTTTGGTGGCACATTGCAGTCATGAAAAGGCATGTTAAGATAGGATGGATATGAAGGATAGAGTCCTCCTTTTGGTTTAATGAATGTGTGTGAGTAATCAGAATCTGTGATTCTGTGCATGTGGAGATTCATCTTTCTGTGAGTGTAGATGTTTATTTTTTAATCAAAGTGGCTTGGTTTGTTAGTAACCGAAGTAAATGTTTTTTGATTCTGTGAGTTATGATTAACCGAAATTAAGAATTATATGCAGCATTTGTTAAAATTTGTGCAATTTCAATAATTATATTCCAAATGAAGAAATTGCCAATATTTTAGGAGACTTAATGCAAGATTTTTTGATTTACAAGGGACAGAATGTGCAGCACATGTAATGTTATAGTAAATAAATTGGCACGATTTCCAAACCAATGTGTTTGTTTAACTCAGAATAAATATAATTATGACTTTCCTCTTTCCTGGGTACTGCTTGAGTTACTTGACTTACTTTAGCTCTTTGCCCTAAAATTCAAAGTTGAAAAACTGTTGCTGCGGCTCTTGAACATTCACTGTAATTCAGAGCTGAATGCAGTTGCACATTTGTTGTTTATATCAAAGATCTTGAATAGTTCTAATAATGGGACCTGGCTTTGTGGGCCTAAATAAAGAAGGTGATATTACACCACAGCCAACATTTAATTTGAAGAGACTAAGGAATGTGGAATTAACTCACAGCTAGCAAGGAGGAAGGGCAGTTATCCAGAAGGTGGGACACATTTGCATGTTGGGGTTCCATAAGCCGTTAAACCCTATATATACATTGAGTTGCATCAATGAGTTCCAGTTAATTAGCTAGAAGTATCACCTTGAGGAGGACTTTGAAAAAGTCACATTCATCCCCTTTGCACTTTCTTACTGGGGAATAATGAGCGGAGATGACATAGGCAAAGGCGGCTCTCTCCAGTTTTAATTTGAACCCTCTCTTTAATAGACAGAGTCATTGTGTCTAATGGGACATTCTTTTGGCACAGGGAGGCCTTAAAGTGCAAGTCAACAATGCCTCCACTACTCTGGAGACGAAAGAGAGGAATCCAGAGAAGAGGAGGCTGCTGCTGATTCTGGCGTTTAATTAAGACACTTCACTCGGTCTGTGGTGCTTTTTTTCATAGTTTGAGATGAGAGTATTCCTCAGAGTGGGGATAGAAAGGCTATTTGGAGAAAAACAAATCATTAAGATTAATTAAAATTTGCAGTCATTACTTAAGAGCAATGTGTTTGCCATTTTTAAGACTGTGCACATATGGTGAGTGTAAGAAAATGTTTTGAGTTAAATTGCAGAGAAGCATTCTACAAATTTCTGACTGATTTGGACCAATTACTTAAATAGTTGAGTAATTTCAGTATTTTGATTTATGTGTCTCTTAGTAATATAGACTTGTAAGAGTGTCTACAACATATGCATTTGAACTTGTTTCAGCTATTTATTTATATTCTCTTTAATTGCATTATAAACTATTTTGTAACATATTTTATATCATTCACTTGTAAATATTCAGTTCAAACTGTAAATATGAAGTTTTTAAGAAACAAAAATGTCTCTAAATTTGACATAATGGAAAAGTTATATTTTTTTTCAGGTTTTTGATTTCTCTTTGGAAAAACCACTATATTGTATAATCACAACACAAAAATCCATTCGATTTAATAACACTAATTAACGAATAACAGAGTTGGAATATAATCAAATTGAGCATGTGCTACAAATAATAACCTAAACCCCAATTTAACTTTGTTTGCATATAAAACCAAGTCTGATTTTGTCAGTGCCTTGATATTTTTGTTTCCAAAATGCATCAGTCTCCATTTCCTGAATGGCCCTTAAACCAACAATGCTGGATTAACTTAAATATTTATAGCAAGCTATGAAAATGTTGGTAGGAACATTTCAGTTTGAAGCAGAAGTAACAGCTTGTGAGAGCTAAATCCCCCCTCACAGAAAGGCTGTGTTGATCTGAATAAATTCAATTTTTAAAAATCCTGCCTTGATCTAAGCTTGCTTAAGTTCCCTAAGGTCCAGGGACTCTAGGGGTCAAGGCCAGTAACAAAGGGTAGGGAAATCTGCCCTCTCTCATATTTCTTTGGAATATGTCGTAAGCTCCCACGTTGCCACCAAATGCGTCGGTAATAATAAAGATTAAGAACAGTAGCTCTAGAGGAAAGAGCCTTTCAGATCTTTTGGGGCTTAACCTCGGCTCATAGTGTTCAAGTTCAAGAAAGGCACAGAGATCATGCCCCCTTATCGCCTAACAGTCATTGTCAGCTGCTGTTCATTTTGGCTGTCTTTGAATAGGATCTGTGTGTGATTAAATCAGAGACACTATCCCCAGTGGAACAGGCCCAGCAATGTATTTATCATTACAGAATAATGAAACTAGTTCACATAGAAATGTCTGTTTTAGGGTATTTCTGAGCATTTTTTCTTATGTCTGTGAACAACCTTTGTTTTTGTTGCATTACATTTCTATATGTTTATATATAAAAATGGGTTAGGATCCAGCAGAAACATGTATTGATGCATTTATTGAAACATGTAATGCATAAATTTGCGTTATATGTAAAGATGTCTACGCAACATTTGATGAATAACCGTTGTATTGTCATTCAAAATGATTAAAGAGGATTCCAATTAAATAAAGCTAATTATTTATCATTTTAATAACACATTTATGCATGTGGTACTTAACTACTATAATTGGGCAATGCAACTATTAATTTTAAAGCATCTTTCTGAGTTTCTAAAATAAGAGGAGACTAATGCAAGTGTAAGTGTGTCAGGTGCCAGTTGCTGCCGGCCGGTGTGGACTCCTCAGTACATCGGTGCCTCGAGGGTTTCTACTCCATGCGGGGTGTCCCAGGTCGGAGCCAATGCGGCGTCAGGCCGGACAGCCATGTGTCTCATGCGCTAACAAGAGTGCGTTCTGCACGGGCCGTGAGCCGGAGGAACCAGGCCCACATGATGGCCAGATTAGCTGGAACAGATGGAAGGGTCACACTCCAACAACTCTACACAGCCACATAAAGACAATGTTTAAGTGGAGTTCATTGGCTCTGACAGATACTGTCAATCAAACCCTGTGCCCCTCACCCGAACGCTAGCAGGTCCTCTTTAAAGGCCAGGCGAAGAAAAAGAAATACGCATTGTTGATGCGCTGAAGTCTTCCTCGTCACCATCGTTGCATTCATCAACTTAACTCACCAAAGGACCACAGCAGATGCGAGGACGGGGGGGCTGGGGGCAGTGACTGACTGTTTCACTGCACTCAGCTTCATATCAGTCAAGCACAACTGCTTTCAGTACTCTGGGCTTTTTTATCTTACTCCTCTTATCATATATTACAATACAGTAATATATATTCAATATAAATGAAGCACAATTTAATATATAGTGTCCTTATTTATATTTCTTAAACAATATAGGGATAAAATAATACTGACATTAGAGTCAATCCATATTGTTTTTATCGAAGTAATATTGACTATAAAGTTACAGTAATGTGCTAAAATACAGTGCATGGTGGGTATGTACAATAAACATATTAAACAAATTATTCTGCACTGCAAAACTATTGATTTACCTTCTCGTTAAACAAGGCGAGTGCCTCTGAAATAGTATGCTGATTGCAGTGAGCGAATACTTTTCTCATTGGCTGATGTGATCTGGAGCCAACGAATCCAAAGCAGCAGAGCGGGACAATGTTTCATTTCACAGGACAGACTTTTATCCAGGATATTGAGTATCAATTCATCCTCACACTCTGAATCCCTCTGAGATGTGCCGGCTGACACAGCTCCGTTACAGCAAATCAGGGGTCTTTACAGCACAGCTAATAATTAACTGCCTGTTAATATCAGGAAGCCCCCAGTTGCTGCTTCAGCAGGTCCTACTCTGTCTTTTTTTTACTTATAGAGCAGAACAATGGAAAGGAAGGAAGGAGGTACAAAACCCCACCAGCTGTGTTCCTAGAACATGATAAATAAGCTTTACTTTAAAACATGATAAATAAGGAAAGGCACAGTTTCCACAGAAGGATGTGTGTGAGTCTTACGGAACACATTTATTAGGCTCAAATAAAACAGAAATGCAAAATTGGAAATCAAAGCATTATATGCATATGTGTAGCATGGCCTTGTAGATGGATTAGTTGTGGAATTTCTCCAGTTATAATTCGTATCACATAGAAATCAACAATGCAGATGCATAAATTAACATCGAATGTAAAGGTTTAAACAATATCATACATAAATACACACATGTAAGCCAAAACACCCAACACATAAATTTTAACATGAAAAACAAAGAACACCGAATAATACTTTTTTCTATCATAAAACATCATAAGTTGTTTAAATGCAGAAGCCTTCCAGATTTAAGCAATAAATGGATTTAATCCTAAATAAAGATACCCGTATGCATACATGAAAACCACTTCTTCATATGAAAAAAGAATTTATGATACAACAAAAGTTGATGCTATTTCTCTGTACCTGGAGCTGTGAGCAGCAGAAAGGGGCCCTGCTTTAAAGACAGCCCCTGCCCAGTGGCAGGCTCCCATTGTGTGGCTGCGGAGAGGGGTGGAGCCCCTGGGCTTTGATTATGAACAGGGATTCATTCAGAGGCATCCTCAGGCCGGCCTGGGAGCTGCTCACATCACCGGAAAATTCAGTAGGAGAAAAAGTTTATGGAAGCGAGTAGGAGTTTATTCACCAGCGTCAGAGGCTTTTCAGGGCCGTGAGTGAGAGGCTATAAGGGGGCAATCAACCATGGGCTGGGAATTATCTCTGTGGGTCTCCCTACCTGTGACGACCCCTCAAGTGCAGCTAAGAGTCTCATTCATTGAAAGGAAGAACAATGGCCAAGGGGGACAAACAATTCCAAGGAGTCTATCATTCTGTATGGTGTTATCTTAGGCACTGAATAAAACCAGGCTTCCCCCTTTCTGCCTTGTAGTCAGCACTATTTTCAGGAGCCAGTGGTACTTTTCAGGCCTCATTCAGAACCTTTCAACAGGTTCATGAGGGCAAGAAGTGCAGTATATAAAAAAGGATAATAACTTCACTTGACTGAGGCCGGCCTGCGGCACCAGGAACTGAGCAGCCAGGCCTGCGTAAACTCGCCACCTCCGCATGCAGCGCTGCAGCAGAATCTAAAGACGGCACGTTAGATTCATTGCAAAGTAACTTGCCTTTCACGTTCATATATATTACAACCGGCTGCCTTTGCTGGAGTTCAGCATTCAGATATCCTTCGGGTTTAATTTTATGTTGACTGTGCAATATTTAATGTTTCCAGTATTGTTATGAATTCAGAAATATTTAAAATAATTATAAAAATTTATTTCAGGTAATGTACATCGTATGGTAGTGATGCATAAACAGAAGAAATAAACATTTGAGATTCTACGTTAAAAGCAGAGCAAATGGGTCATAAATTACTACTGGATAAATAGAGTAATGCTCCACTGAGATGTGTGTGTGTGTGTGTGTGTGTGTGTGTGCGTGTGTGCGTGTTTGTGTGTGGAGGAGGCTTGCTTCCTCACTACTGTGAGGGGTTATAAATGGGGGTTTCCTGGCCACCAGTGCCCTACCTCACAGAGACAGGGCCCCTGCCTGTGGGAAAGAGGAAAGCATGACTTATCTGAACATATGGTTTCGTGATTCAAGTCAAAATGTCTGAGCCCTGTTGCATCTGGTGCCATTTCAGTTTGTTAGAGATGCCACACAAGGCTGTGACGAAAGGAGAAGAAACGGAGAAAAATACAGTTATTACACACTCAAGGGCCATTTTTTCGGCTCATTAGCCAGTGGCCTCCGTGACCAATCAGGTTTTGTCACCATTTCTGGGTCATTATGCCTTAATTTTTTTGCATAGTTATTCAGCCGTCACTTGAGGAAAAATGGAGGGCTAAGAAAATACTGCGCTTTCAGTAAAAAAAAAAAAAAAGTCAGTCAAAAATAATAAAAGTTGAGACAAATTGGGGAAAGGGCCTTAAACTGATGAAATGATCATTGGTTTAAAAGGGGACAAGGAGGCACTGGATTGGATTATAGACTTGCTTCTTTCATATGAAAAAGGGGGTCCTTACTGACCACCACTTGCTGGGTTCGATTGAGAAGATTGTACATCCTAAAAAGATCTGTCTGTCCTCTCTGGTGCTAAAGGCTCATTATGATCATATGCACAAACACACGTGCACCAATATATGCACACATTGCTTTTTTAGAAACGTCTTTAAGCGGCGTAGGTGAAATGGGAGTTGTAGCGGCACAGAGCTGTGAGACTGCCTCCCCTCTGCGGGTCAATGCCTGGCTAGTGTTGATAATGAGGCCAGGAGGAGGGGGACACTAGTGTCAATCACAGTACCCAGCCACACAAAGGGCCATAATTGGCGTGGGTCCATCTCACCCCTCCGTCCCAGTAGGCCACCGGCCCCCACGGCCCTTTCCTGCATCTACCCCAGCCAACTGCAAGCCATTTATCAGGGCCAGAGGTAGGGGAGATCTCCCCCCCCCTCCGCACACACACACCCCTCCCTGGCCCCGCTGTACTCCCTCCTATGCCAGCGGGCGCCGCACACAAAAATGCTGTGTGGACCGTGGCAGACGTACCATGTAACAACAAATTTATAACAGGCACACCATGGAAATGGTTGTGTCAATAAAATGACTGATGGTGAAGCAGGGGACAGGGAGGGGGGCTGCTACCAGCCGGGTACAGTTTTGGTCCTGGGGAATATGGAAGAGAAGCCCTTGCGTGGCAACCATTCTGAGCCCAAATGGATGTAAGATCTGAGTCGTCTTTAACAGCACAGGCACTGGACTGTTTCATTTGCTTCATATTGACTTTTTTCTTGCTTTTAATCATCTGAAATAAATTTATTTTTGTTTTCAGTATATTCTACCTAGTGCCGTTATAGATTTTCATTTCTGACATACCTTAACGAACCTTAAAAAATGTAAGTAAGCAGCTTGAGAACCCTAAAATAATCCTAAACCAGTAAATCTTGGTTAATCCACGGATTCCAGTTTATGTAGCAGAATTACTGTACAGTAAGTTTCGATGAAACATAATCAAGCGATAGAGCAGAATGTTGTAGACAGAACGTCTCATTTTAATTATTTCCATTTTGGACACGCTGACCCATTCTGTCACAGTGTATATGACCAGACCTCCACAGGGCATTCTACTTCCGGAAGTGGTTTTGTATTCATGCCCCCCCCCCCCCCCCCCCCAGGCTGAAGCTGTATTGTCATCTGAAGGAGTTTAGCTGGGAATCAGAGCTGGACCACCAGCAGGCACTGGGACCTGATGTACTCATATTTCACCATGCTGCTGGTGGCATGCCGGATCCTTATGACCTTTTTATGGTGCTGGTGTATGGTGACACTTATCATAAATTAATCTTTATACTCATAGACACTCATGTCACTTCATAACATTAGTTATATGTGCACTTGCATAGCTACACCAAATAAATCTGTACAAAGTAGAAAAACTGAGTTATAATTCCACTTCTGTTGAGTTATAATTGCACTTATTCTTGCAGTCTTGATGTATTTTCTGCAATAGTTCAAATTAATGCATTGTTTCATTATCTCCTCAAAAAATAAAAAAGGTCATTATTATATTTATTTTTCTTTAATTTCCTTTTCCGCAAATGCCATAACAAGTGCACTTAATCTATACTCCAAACGCATGCCTAAAACTGAACTAGCCATGTATGTTGTCTCTGAATGAATGAGCTGCCAGGCATCAAGCACAGTCCTAATTCCTGGTGTCTAATACAAAGACAGCAATTATATGCTAATCAGTGTAACTTACTCATACCTTTCTCTTCCACTTTCTCCCTCTGTCAGTACAAGTTGGTGAAGTGGCAAATGTTTAGTCATGCCTCCTTATTAAGTCATTAGCTCTTTCTAGGGTGACCACTCTGCTGCTTTTGGACCCAATTTAGCTGCACTCTTCACAGAACTTTAAGTGCTTGTCTGGAATATTCCACAACAGACCAGTTTACATAAAAGATCCGCGATTTCAATTGAATTTTACAAATATGTGACTACTGCAGTTTTAGTTAATGGGTTTTATCATCTGCTCTATCAAAAAGAGGCTAATTATGAATAGTTATGGAAGATATTAGCCTGTTTCATTTTAGATTAATTTCAAGATGAATAATTAATTGTTTAAGTGAAGCTTAACAGAATAATGTGGATTCCACTGCTGGTCTAAAGGGCAATGACTATGAAGTGGACAAGGGGATAAAGTCAATCAATAACAAATTTCACTATGTGAAATGTATATAAGTATTAAAGTGAATTTGAAACATGGCACATATGTGGACAGTTCGAATCATGAGATCAGGTAGGAGATGGAATAGAAATACATTGTACAATCAACAAGATGTTTTTTGATCATTCCAGCAGTGACATTGTTCAGGTGTGCCACCACGTTATATAGGTTAAAAAAGAAGTTAGTTTTTATAAAATCAAGACCCTCGAGTGCTGTCATCTTGAGACACCCCCAGCTCCCGTATTCTACCCACACACAACCCCACACACCCCCATCTCTTTCCCCATCTCCTTTGTTAATCTAATGTACATTTACTAGTTGCTTGGCCAGGGACATCTGCTCCGTGCAACCAGTCAATATTGTGGAAAAGTTCAAAGCAGCCAGTTCATTAGCTGTGTCAGCTTTACAACCAGAAGGTAACGGTCTGAAAGTGAGCAACAACAATACAGGACAATGGTGGCCTCATCAAGCAGTGATTTATCATGATGGGGAGCCCTGTTTAACCTTTGGCCAACACTAGCCTCCTTCCCCTTGAAAGACTCTATTGTCAGCCACAGAAGCTCCAACTGTGTGAAAGAGAAAAAGATGATGTAGTTAAAGTCAAATTAAAATTTAAAAAATCACAATAAATAGAGAAGGTCTCTAAGGAAGATGGGCAAGAGTCATGTGGAACGCACAGGACTTTCCACCTTTCCAGAAGAGCTAAGCAGCATTACGTGACTCTCCTCTCTTTAAATGCAGATACATTTTTGAAACCCCCAGCGTTTTTCGTTTCACATTCTGTGAGCCTGGCTGTCTGCCTCTCATTCACTCATCAGCTTTTTTGTGTGTTAATTGTCTATTTACTGCAGCTTCCTCTCACTTTAGTGCAGAATGAACAGCTACTCCGTTTTTACGGAATTTCAATCTATTCACCTCCTATCCAGCCTCGTTTTCTTGTTTTGGATCAAGGCAATAAAAAAAAAATAATAATAATAAAATAAAATAAAAATCTTCATGAGTAATGATGCAGTTTGTTACCTACATCCTGTAATAGATACTGAGCCATGCCCGAAGTCCCCATATTAACATATCAAAAGTGTTAATATAACTAATAAGAATAATGTATGCTTAACATATTGTAAAAGTTAATGGCGAATTCGGCACAGACCATGTGGTGTGGTGTAAAGTTCTGTGCACGGGGTCTCTCCCAAAAGGCCCACCCCCCGCATCCATTTGCCTAAATAAATCTCAGTGCAAGCAGGGTGGATAATGTATCAGCCGTGGTTTGTAAACTGTTTTGTTAACAATGCATTGTAAAGAAAAAGGAGAAGAGGAAAAAGCAGTCCGGCACTGAATGAGGAACAGTTGGGAGGGTGTGGAGCGAGGCCTGCTATGCCCCCCCCACACCCAACCCCGCCCCATCCTAACAAGGCCCTCGCTTAGTCACACCACCTGCCTCCTCCATTCTTCACACACATAACTGGCCCTGACAAGCTGAGCAGACGGAGTCTCCCGGGCCCAGCGCCCCCGGGGGGGGGGGCGGCAGACGCTGCGAGGGGAGCTTCGGCCAAAGGAGGCCACAAATTGAGTGATCAATAAAATTCAGATCACAGGCACCATCGAGGGGTCAGCCAACGTGGCCGCCATCGTCCTGGGGCCTTTGTCCCCCCACCCCACGCCGTGTCATTACCACTCTTTATCTGCTCATTACCGCTCACACTTTGCGGCTGGTGTGGAGAATCGGCCATGGAGAGAACACTGGGGTAATTAGGCAGCTTTGGGAGCAGGGCGTGTGTGGGACAGAGCCGTCGAAGGTGTCGTATATGAGGCCTGATGGAGCTCACTCTCTGATTGGATTGCAAAGACGTCACATATGAAAACTCATTTTGAACCAATAAGAAAACCTTATATAGGAAAACAGTTGACCGGGCTATTTCATTAACCTTTACAGTTCCACCACAGGTATTACTGTACCTGCAATTGGCCTTGCAGAACTTGAGAGGGTCAATTTGTTAAGTGTGTGAGGAGCACTCTAATGCTCCTGCCCTATGAATGTCTCACCTTCCTAAAGAGCTCTGACATCAGGGACGCCCCGACCCACAATATCTCATCATTAAAGTACTCCGTGGCTCTAATGGTCTTGATCCTGCTTGGCAGACAAGAATTCCCAGTAGGACACTACAGATCAGGTCAGATGAGGAGCTGATAAGCCATTAGTCCCATTCCCTGCTGACCGGCCAGTGTGTGGCCAGCAGGGGCATGCTAACACCACCCAGGGCCCCACCCTGCTCACACAGGTTTTTTTCCACTCTCCTAATTGGCACCAAGGAAAATTTTACAGGGTCACGACCAGAGGGAGTTGATGATGACACCTGATCCAATCCCCACTTAAAATCATCTGCTGTTAATATGTCCCGTCAGCTCGAGTCACTACTCTTTCATGATCATCCCTTTGAGGAAGGGGCCTTGAAGCAGTGCACAGTGCAAATGACAAGGGAAAACACTGATTTGACAGTGACTGACGCAGCTTGATTGCCTGAACAATGTCACATTGACACATTACACACTGTAATAGATCAAATATATTGTTCGTTTTGAAAAAAATCCAGAACCCCTTTAACTAATGTTGAATATACTCGTACGTAAAACTGAATTTAACTGAAAGCACAATTTAACATGTAGTTCTGTAATTCTGCAAATTCAACAAATGTGAACAACCCTGATTAAACTGTAAAAGAGACCAAATAGCTGAGAATATGTTCTGATTTGTACAGAGAGGTTTCTTTTACAATAGAATTTACTTTCAGAAGAAGGCCTGCATTGGCTCATGCACCTGACTAGAAGGAATGCATCAACTACAAAGAAACAGGCAGACAAATTTTGGCTTTTATGTTCAGATAGAGTCTGTCTTAGATTCTTCAATATTGTGCTGAAAGACATCCAGACAGTGAATCACACAAGAGGTATATGTTACAGAAGGATGATTCTGTCTTCTATCAAAAAGAAAAGAAAACAGTTTTCAGGCTTCAGGCTAGTCTTGGGTAACATAATGACATTATATCACACAGGCTGGGACAGAAACATCATAGTTTACTCCAGCTGTACAAATAACAAAATGCATTGCTATTAAGATTATGCGGTCTCAAGGAAAGCCTTCCCATAATTCCTTTCTCTTTATGCTGAATCTAAAACATTTCAATTTTCCTTTAAGTAGCTTTCGGCACATCTGATGCCTGGATTCCAAAAGCAGAGAATTAATAAAATAAGAAAGAGGCTTCCAAGGTGTTTATAAATTTCAATTATCTCTTGCTTTCGGGCCACAGATTGAGTGTGGTCTGATTGGACTGCCCCTTAAGTAGCACTTGAAACTTTTACTGCATTTTTTGCAACAGTGTCCACCCTCCTAAGTCTTGGAGGCATTTTCTTTGTAGTAGAATCTACTTAGCTTGGTAAGCATACAGAGATGCCGAGGGTTAGGTCCTGGGACAAAGACATATCCCCCCACTTTTACAAAAGTAGTAGGGCCCAAAGAAGGAACAAAATTGGAAAACTGAG
This sequence comes from Cryptomyrus ogoouensis, assembly GCA_025773925.1. Lineage (NCBI taxonomy): Eukaryota > Metazoa > Chordata > Actinopteri > Osteoglossiformes > Mormyridae > Cryptomyrus > Cryptomyrus ogoouensis. Next base: position 14,183 of record JAOYFF010000219.1, read on the forward strand.
CTGCCCGACTCCTGAGCAAACAGACCAAGCTAATGGATCAGCCATCTTCTCCACCCCTCCAATTACCCAGATCCAGTAGAAAGAATATGGTTGCATTGGTTCACACCAATTCTAATTCTTTTAATCCCTTACACACATATAAACCTCACATTCACTAACATTACTTCATTACACAGCCACCCAGGCAGTGCAAGTGGAGGAATGAAGCCTGCCAGCTGTGAAAACCTGCATCCTTCAGGTCTTAATAAGCTAATGAGGAATATGCAAATGCTGGGGGCTTATGGGATTACTACTTGTCTGACAGCAGTCCACCCCACCGTGATAGCGCACTAATACAGGTGTTAGTAAACCGGCATTAAGCATTGACTCATTTAGGCCTATTCATACTGTGATTGTCCTCTCAACACTGCCATTTGTAACTGCTTTTGCACACCAGTAGGGAGGCTGGTTTGTGCTGTGGTGGGTCTGCCACGACCCCATTCCAGTTCCCCTGGTCCAGTCCTGCCTGGATCCATTTTAATGAAGCTCCTAGGGGTTTCTACTGGGCAGATGCCAGGTGCCATGCTGACGAAACCCTCTCTGCTTTCTGTGCCCTGCTCTCATTTCCCGTGACATATAAGGGACTTATTCTTTTTAAATATGCTTTAACTATTCCCTAATTTATGTCTTTTTGTCTTTTGTAAAAAATTTAATTGACCATAAATTATTATTACATTATTACCATATATTATGCCATAAAACTATAATATTGTCCATATGTCATAGATGTCAACTTACTGGATTGCAAAATATATGTACTGTAGAGTGTAAGTAATGTAAAACGGCAAAAGTAATGGTTAGTTCGGTTATTTGAAATGTATTAATATTTGCAAATAGGATAAAAAGAAACCTTTAGACTGTTCCCGGAAAGCAACAAAAGGATGATTTAAAACAGCAAACAGATTTGCAGGAATAACCAACTACAAATATTGATTAAGATGCTTTTATGTGCAGAGTGTCCCATTCGACACAGAAGAGCAATAGACTTTCTTTCACTCTTTCCTGGGAAAATTACTGCTCTCGTTTGCATGTCCTGTCATTTTTCCAAGTTGCATTTTTCTGACTACACAGCTCAGTACCTATGCTATCACATGAAAATGAAATTTTAAGAACACAAAAAGATTACACTGCAAATGGTATTAGTCCTGCTGCACAGTCAGAATTGTAGGGCAGGGCATTACGAAAATCTTGCTTTTAAAATCCCATCATGTTAATAGGTGCTATGCACACTAGTGAGAGCCGCCTCACATTTCACACACCACACTATGCAATTATACACAGGCAGTGGAGAAGATAACAACCTTACGTCATGACAGTGTGGAGGGTATTGACTATCTACAAGAAACTGCCGAGAAATCCCTAAGGAAGTCATTTAAATATTTTAGAATATAATTGACTGGTCAACCACAAGTGCAATCTACACCAAAGCACCACTTGGTTGAAGTTCAAATCCCACTTTGATATGCTTTTATTCATTTTGGATAACTTCATAGAAGAGCTGGTAAGACATTTGTTTCTTATTTTAGCATTACCTTATCTGTCCTGTGTCCCCAAAACATGATTTTCTATTACATGTAACTCAAGAACTATGCTAAATAGTTGTCATGGAAAGTGTCAAGTTATGAGATACAACCATTTTACAACTGTAACTAATGAATTTCCACATAGAAGAAGTCTAAAGCTATTAACAAGAACATAAATGTATTTCATTTATGAAAACAATGCAAGTTAATCCACTGTAGTGTCCCATATTCTGATCACTGGGATTATCTCTGGCTTCTCTGGTTGATTGTTCAGGGTAAAGCATCACAGGAGCATGATAATAAAGGCAATTGAATAAGCATTATGGAAAACAGAGGGATAAATAATGTATAATAATTAGAACAATTGATGGGTTTTTCACCTTTCTAATGTATTTAGGACCGATTGAAAAATAACTGAGAAAAATATCAAAGATGTCAGATTTGTATATACAAATCTGACATCTTTGATATTTTTCTC
>JAOYFF010000220.1:0-11040 GCA_025773925.1 Cryptomyrus ogoouensis
GTTCAGTATTGTTTGACTTGTACATTATTTAAACTCTGTGATTACCATGTACATGTCCCTAACAGGGTGGAAAACGTTTGGAGAAATATATACAAAAAACATCCCATAATTATAATATTTTCGACCCCTGAGCTTGGCAAACATGCATTCCTCATAGCTAAGTATGGTATAGTCCTGTCAAAATGTTTAAACCATAAAATACAATCATTCCAATTTTCAAAAAACAAGCCAAATATGTGGTCCAAAACAGGAATCACCCATATTTCATTTGTCATTTTCTCATAGTTGCTTAGATATGCATTACTCGAATTATACAAAACTTGTTTGAATGTTTTGCTTTTCATTGTGAAGATTGTAATGCTGAGGCTAAACGAGTTCATGATGTAATTTAAACAAAAATAAAAATTTGTTTTAGTGTCCCCCTCCAGAGGCAGGAACCTTCCGTCCATGGGCAGTGCAGGTGTGAAGACCAGATATGAAGAAGTCCAGCTCGGTCTCAGACAACATGTAATGTCAGCTTGGCCAGAACTGCTGTTGTAACAGCACTAAATGCATTATGGGAAAAAAAGAAAACATGCTGCATCATAATAATCAAATTAATAATTTGCTAACACAATTACAGAAGAAGTTAATGTTTATTTTTAACCTACATATGTTGAAGAACTGATTGATAAATAATCATTTGAATGATTGAAATGCTCTATCCATCCTCAAATTACTTAACCTGTCAGGTGGCATGGGGGGCTAGAGCTGATCCCAGGATGCACAGGGCAGGAGACACCCTGGATGAGACGCCACTCCGTCGCAAGGGTTCAAACACATTTGCACATAGAGATGCCAATCAATTGACTGTATAACTGCAAAAATACCATAGTACAAGAATAAAGTGATATTTGAGTCTTCTAAACTTTTATTTCATTGAAATCAATAAATACACCATCGCATTGTTTCCCAACATGATACTCGGGGACCCCCAGACAGTCCATGTCTGGTATTTTAAGGGTCACCTGCAGCCTATCCTAGACAGTATAGGGTATAAGGCTGGGACCCCTCCTGGATCCCAGTCCATTGTAGGACACATACATGCATACATTCACAAACACATGGGTCATTTAGTGGCACCAGTTAGCGAAACTGCATGTCTTTAGTCAATTCAATTCAATTCTTTTATTGTCATATGTACAAATACGAGTACCATGTACAATAAAATACTTACTTGCATGTGCCCCTGCAGACAGTGAACACAGACAAGTCGACAAAAAAAAAAACACATAACTGAATGTAATGATAAACTGAATATAAAAAAGTAAATAAATAAGACCAGAATCCCAGGAATAAAGAGACAGTGGCAGAAGTATATGTGCGGGTAGCAGTGGAGGTGACACAAGGTTACTGATTGTTCATGAGTCTGATTGCAGTTGGGTAGAAACTGAACCTGGAGGTGCGCGTCCGAATGGACTTGAGTCACTTCCCAGATGGGAGGAGGGTGAAAAGTGACAGTGCAGGGTGGCTGGGGTCCCGCCTGATACAGTTCACTTTCTTCAGACAGCGTGTAGTGAGGATGTCATGGATCGCAGGGAGCTGTGTACCCGTGATCTTCTGTGCTGAGTTCACCACACGCTGCAGAGTTTTGTTGTCCTGAACTGAGCAGTTGCTGTACCAGGATGTGATGCATCCTGTCAGGATGGATTCCACAGTGCACCTGTAGAATCTGCACAGGGTTGTGGGAGACATCCGGGTTTTCCTGAGGAAGTAGAGGCGTTGTTGGGCTTTCTTGACTATTGCCACAGTGTGACTTGACCATTTAAGGTCATCAGTGAGGGTGACTCCGAGGAACCTAAAGCTGCTGACCTGCTCCACAGCCTCACCTCCGATGTAGATGGGGCTGTGCTCTGTTGCCTGTTTGCGGAAATCCACAATCATCTCTTTAGTTTTGCTCATGTTGAGGGTGAGGTTGTTGTCCTGAGGACCATTCTGCCAGGAGTCTGACCTCCTCCCTGTAGGCCGTCTCATCGTCCTCGCTGATCAGACCTATTACGGTGGTATCATATTTTTTAATGATCCTTCACTGCCAAGCTTTTGTGTAACCAAAAACACATTTTTCTTGTGTGTGTCGTAAAATTTAAAATTTACACGTTTCATTAATTTCTCCACGGCCTGTATGTATGTTACTATTTATGTCATGACATTTGAAAGTGACTAACAATGAGTGTATGAAGTAACTAAATCACAATTACAAGAACTGCTACAAAGTTTAGTTTTAAGTTGAATTGCACTATAGTCATATCTATTATGTAAAAAAGTGGTCTGGCAATCACTTTACATTTTCATCACTTTTATATGCAAGTTTTCAAAGCACCATAAAGAAACTTGCAGCTGAATGAGTCACAAAAACTGCAAAATTATTTAAAGTCCCAAGGGGAAGAATCAGCTCAGCATATGCCAAACACAGGTAAATTGAAAATTATACAGATAAACAAAGAAGCAGCTTTATATGGTGTAATGAATCATCTTTCATCCACTTTTCCTACATCTGGAAAGCCAATGGATGCCTTCAATTCAAAAAATGTTGGGGAATGTTACACATGATGGATGGGTCAATAATGATATGGGCAACCATTTCATACGATTCTTTGGGTCCAATGATTACACTGTATGCACACTGCAACACAAACTACAAAGCGGCTTCATGAACAACAGCCAAAAGCCCAAATCACCAGAACCTAAGCAGCACTGAAACTTTATAGGACGTTCTGAAGTTCGCCAAGTGAAACAGATTTCCACCTTCTTCATCTTTCAGCGACCTGGAGGTTGGTTGATTATACCACTACGTACAATTCAGAACTTGTATAACAGTATTTCTTAGAAGCATGGAAGCTGATGTGAAGGCAAAGGGTAGCACCACTCTCTATAGACTCTTGACCATATATTTCAGTTGTTTCTGGTATTTTGTCTACTCTCTATATACATTATATTCAGAAAGAGATTAGAACCGTGCGACTGGCATTCGAAGAACCCTCTCCGGCAGCCTGTATCCCACAATGCACCACGACCGGCAGCCTTTGAAAAAGCGGCGCGGCCGATTCAAGATGGCGGAGCTGGAGCAGCTTCTGGATGAAAGTAAGTCACAGGAAAACTAAGTAAGGTTTTTAAAAACGCTCGGGGGAAAAGTCGTGATTGTTTGCTGTTCACCGAGACGTTAACGACACGAATCAGTCCAAAATACTGCGAAACGTTAGTGGTATTTCGTGAACGCCGTGCGCTTTAGGTTGTTTATATGACGCAAATATCCCGTGTTTTGACCAGCTGTTTAACTTGAGCAACGTAGCTCCTCAACCTTGACAGGAATACTAGCTAGTTAATCCAGTGGCAATATCATTCACATTATTATATTTAATGCACCATCTTCAGACGGAGAACTAAACAGCTTCGGTTGTCTTAAATTATGTACATTGCCGTGTTGTATGGGTTGGTATTGGATTACCTTAAACGTAGATAAATGCTGCGCATTTTTCCGGATAATTAAACAGTCGTTAACTATCTGGTTAGCTATAAATGCATCTTTCGTTATTTAAAATCTGGTAGGTGATAATTCTGCATTTTCCGGTGCCCTGACAATACTGTAGAGACAGCTAGGTAACGCTGTCAAAATAACACTGTAGCTAGTTGGTTAACAAGTTTAGTAGCCGTAGCTAATATTTACTGCGTTAATACTTAGCTACGTGAACGTGGGTCATGCTTGGTACTAGCTAAATAGATTATTACTTAAGGCAAAATATGGATACATGTCTGTTCCACTTGACCTTATTTAATTGAACGCTAGATTTGTTAGTAGCTATTATGTTTTTGTAGTTTTTCTTAGGGGTTAGTGTCTGCTGCGTAGTTATGACATTGTAATTGTAATAGACAAATGGCCCCAGATGTAAAATGAAAATGCTTGGTTTTAACTTACCCCTTGTTTGCTGCTTTGTTTGATACTTGATTAATTCCAGTGAACCATGTTTTGTTATGATGGGAAAGGTTGTTGCGTTGCTGCTAAAGAGTTACATAAATCATCAAAATCTTAGAGAGTTCGCTAATATAGTCGAGGTGTAGTTTATTTAATGTTAGATTCGTAAACCTTAATAGCCAGAAGTATCGATTCGGTATTTGTGTGTGTGTGTATATAAAATTCATATTTGAATATGATTTACCAAACCAGGCTGTTTTCTGGTCTTCTAAATAAGCTCTCCCTTTGAAAACCTAAGTACTAAATAATGTATGTTCCTTTCATAATTATATTACTGGTACTTTGTAGGCTCACTGTGTGTTGCACTGAGATTGAATGTTTTTGTTATGCTGTCCTATCATAACTTCTCAGTGATTGACGCTGTGTTTGTTCTTTACTTCATCTTTGTAGTTGCTTCTTCTGGTTTACCTCCTATATTCAAGACAAGGTTCTAAATCATTGCTTCACTTTCAAAGGTTAAGTCATGCTGTTATTCATGATTGTTAAATATTTTCAGGACAACCTGTTCACATTGCTTAAATGTTTTGCTAGGCTTATAAAGGATTATAAATGCAGAACAGTTAGATTCTCAGTTTTGAGTAGTATATTTAAGCCATGTATGTATTGTGTAGTTTGTCATATAAAGCTATTTTGTGCATTGCATTAAAAGTGAAATGTCATTTGTCACACTTAGGCTTTTTGGATGTTCTGCAGCCAGGATAGCATGTAAAGTATTTGAGTCAGTGGAGCTTATGGAATTGTTTTCTGCAATATGGCATGATATTCTGCAAGGAATCCCTCCGATTCCATGCTTGTGGGTTTGGTTACAGAAACAAATGCTGCAGTTGTCTCGAGACAGCCCAGCAGGTGCATTGTGGGGTTCCTGCTGGATGTTCTGGTAGCACTGCGGAAGATGCTTTTTTTTTTTTCTTTTTATGTTTTCTTGTGTAGTCCAGGCTACTTGCTCAAAATGTAGTGTCGCTATGGATACCTAAATGGCAACCTGGGTAACAGACATGCAGCCCAGAGGTTGCTGCTTCAAGGGAGGCCAAACTTGGATTAGTCAGCTAAAATAACTAGCTGTATAACCTAGCTGAAATGTAATTTGCCTTGAAAAAAAACATGAATGCAAGGTAAATCAGTTGAATTTATTGCATAAAGCACCTGACTTTAGTCAGCAGTATTAACTTGTACCACAAGCATGTGCCTGTAGATTGAGACCAGGGTTAAAAAATCAAAGATTAGTCAATCACATCGCTTTGCTACTTTGACGTTTTTTTTCTCATTCCTGCATCTACAAAATTGTTTACACACTGAAAGCTAGTGATGTCATCTTTTTCTGTTAAAATCATTATCCAAAATTGTTGGTAATCATTGCTAAAGCTTAATTTTGTTTTTGTTCTGATTTTCATTCCGGAGTAATACATGCAGATCATGGAATATTTTTGTTATACTTTTTTTTTATTTTTTTTTATTTGTGGTTACCTTAAATCTGAATTAGACTTTCTCTTAGCCTTTTCAAATACAGTAAGAAAGGGAGTCACAGAAGCAGAATTTCAGTGTCACCAGACAGTCATGTATACTTCCCACTTTTTTGCATGGCATATTTGCCTTTTTTGCATTGAGTGAATTTAAAATCCTTTTTCTCTTTTTAGGCTCTTCTGCAAAAGCACTTGTGAGTCTGAAAGGTAACACATTGTTCAGTATTTAAGCTGAATATACATTTCCTCTTTTTTAATAAAAAGGCTATTATATTTATGATCATTATAAATATGTTTGAGGATTATATGCTTCAAGGTATGTTCACTGCGATGCTGTCTTTGCAGTGATATTTGGTCCTTTTGGATGACATTCCTTTTATTGTACTGAATTATTGTTGGATGCATTTCAAATGAAGAAAAATTAAAGTGTCTTATGCAAGGAAGCATAAGTGTGTTAGTATATGGGAACATTGTTTTCGGATGCAAAATTAACATGCTCCTTATTACAGAAGGAAGTTTATCCAGTACGTGGAATGAAAAACAAAGTTTACCAAAGTCTCAGAACTCAAGGGGAAGGAATTCATTTCCAGCCATGGATACAGTAATATCATTTCCATTAATATTGAAAACTGTACTTTGTCTTGCTTACTTCAAGCAACTTGTTGTAAGTTTTGATGTGCGTTTGGTGCAAATATGACTCCATCATGAGAACTTGCATTTGTCCAATGGGTTATAGCCAACCAGAAACTCAAAGAGAAGTCGTTTGGTCTATGAGGATGACGATGGGCAGTTCACCTCCAGGTCTCCTAGAAGAAGTCAGAGAGTGACAACTGTGCCTCAGGTCTAAAAGAATCCACTATCTTTCCCTTCCCGAAGTAACCAAACATGCATTTGCTGTTTTGAAAGGACAGCAGTATGGACTGCATAATCATTCTTATAAAACAGCAGTACTGTTGCTCCTGGAATTTTGGTGGTATTTGAGGGGATTATGCAGCTCCTTTGCTTGTGTTACATTTAAAAATAATTTTTCTGCTTGTTGTACCACAGAAATTTTCAAGTTTCCCAACACCGGATAAGAAAGCATCACAAAAAATTGGGTTGCGATTACGGAACCTACTCAAACTTCCCAAAGCACATAAATGGTGCATTTATGAATGGTTTTATTCAAATATTGACAGGTGAGTCTTAAAATAAATTTTAACTGCTCAAAATAATTTTATCAGTTTTATCGTCAGTCTGATTGATATGCCTAGGATCTTTTCCACATTAATAATTTCTGGCTGTTTTGTACATAGGCCGCTATTTGAAGGGGATAATGACTTCTGTCTTTGCCTGAAAGAGTCGTTCCCAAACCTCAAAACTAGGAAGCTGACTAGAGTTGAATGGGGTACTATCAGAAGACTGATGGGCAAACCAAGACGGTATGGTGTAGTATTCTTGTTACGTGAAGTTCAGTGCTGTTTGTTGTGTGTGCTACCTATAAAGAAAGGACTGAAATTAAGCAATTGTTTAAGAAATAAAACCTGGGACACTAATCCCTCTTCATCAGGAAAAAAGGTACCAAAAACATTCCTTGCATTTACAAATGACATTTATCACATGTATATGTTTTGATGGTGATACAGTTTGATAAACGACCAGTATGGTTCTTCCCAAAGGTGCTCGTCTGCATTCCTCACTGAGGAGCGATCTGCATTAAAGCAAAAAAGGCAGAAAATCCGGTTGCTCCAGCAAAGGAAATTCACGGATGTATCGCACTGCAAAGACCTCCCAGAGGAAATCCCACTGCCTTTAGTTATAGGAACGAAAGTCACAGGTAATGTTGAGCTGTGCTGCTTTGATAAGGTGACATTTTAGACAATGGGATACAGTGTATTGATGTTGAAAGTGAAGTGTTTTTGAATTTTATGTCAAAATGGAAACGAATGGCTCTCTTCCCTTACAATAAATGTAGTGCTACATTTTAATGGATTCGTGCACTAGTTGGCTTCGATGGCTATTTCTTAAGACTGATAAGCATTTTAATAAACAGGCCATATTGTAATGCAATTGAGAATTTTTGGGGTCTTTCTTTCACGGACATGTTTGCTTTTACGCTATTTGTACTTGTATACGTACATAAATAGTAAATTCTGTGGCATTGTTTCACGGTATTCATTACTGTTTAAACAATTCTATTACCTAAGGCAGTCTTGTGCATTGAAATGCATTTTTTTGCTTCACAGCTCGTCTCCGAGGAGTTCACGATGGTTTATTCACAGGACAAATTGATGCAGTTGACACAAGTGCAGCCACCTATAGGGTGACCTTTGACCGGAATGGTTTAGGAACTCACACTGTTCCTGACTACGAAGTCCTGGTAGGATTGTTGGCAGGCCAACTGAAAATATGTTCTGCTTCATTCTGCGCATACATGATGAATTGCTTGAAATTGAGTGTCATGTGGCATGTACTGGGATAAATAAAAATCTGAATCGGTGGCATTTGTACTATTTAGCCAGCAGTTTTAAATTCAGATAAGAATTGATCCAGATAGTTGACATTATCAGTGGCTGATAATAAATGGTAGCTTAGCATCATGGCTATCATGTTTATTACTAGTCAAAACAGCCGTTTTTAAGATGTACTTGAACTTGCTGTTGGGTCAGTGACACCACTACTTTTCCTTCTTTCCTCTGCAGAGTAATGAACCACATGAGACGATGCCTATATCTGCTTTTGCTCAGAAGCAGAGGCCTTCCCGGTTCCAAGCCTTAATGACCCCTCCCCGCGTGCCTTACGCCCCCTCCTCTCAGCCTGCTTTAATGGTACTTTTGGTCCTATTTCTACACCCTGACCAAGATAGGTTTTGCTTTTGATGCATTTAGCATAAATGTGTTCTGTCAGTTAAAGCTTAATTGGGTAATTCCATGCAGAGGTCCATTTGTCACATTCGTAACTCTAATAAAAATATTTCTTTCTGACGTGTAAATTAATACATTAATTTTGAGGATTTGTCTATATCCAACCCAAAATCATGAAATGATTTTCAAATTTACTGGGTGATATTAAGCTTGTCCCATGCTCTGAGGCATCTTTTTTGTTAATATGGTAAATCAATAACACTGGAATTGACCAATTACCTTTGTTAATAAGATGTTGATTTAGAATAAATTAAGTGAGGACTAATATGGTGATGTGTGTTAATTTCTTAATTTAGTTTTGGTCTCTCTGCGTGTTTAGATGCTTTGTACTAAAATGAGATTGAGATGAATATAGTACTGTTCATAAACTGCTTAAAAAGTTAATGACCTATGCTTTTTGAAGGATAATGACCCTCTCTTGGGTCAGTCACCCTGGAAGAGCAAAATGCTGGGCACCGAAGGAGAGACTCTCGGGGGCTTCCCTGTGAAATTCCTTGTACAAGTTGTAAGTCTGCTTTTTATGTTAATAAAAAATTGTGTTACTTTCATATTTGAAACTTATTTTCATGAAAAATTCTCTCCATTGCAGACAAGATTATCAAAAATCTTGATGATTAAGAAGGAACATATTAAGCAGCTCAAGGAAATGAACACAGAGGCTGAAAAACTGGTACTTAAGATATTTTTTCATACCATGAAACAATCCATTTTAAGTAACCATTAAATAATGTAGAACTGCAATACAGGCAGTCCCCTGGTTAAGAACGTCACACTTGCGAACAACTTGTGCTTACAAATGGGCTGCCAGTAAGGCCATTATCTAAAAAATTCCGGTTAAATACAATGGTTTGTAATAATGATTGCACACACTTTTGTATTGCTTGTGAAACCATTGCACTATAGATGGCTCGAAGTACTGCATGTAGTTACTGTATAATAATATTAACTTATTTTCCTGACTTGACTACTACAAATTCAACTTTAAAGACAGACTTTGGGAATGAAACTTGTTTGTAACCTGGGGACTGCCTGTACCGGCATTTGTTGAGATGCTTAAATGTTGTTGTTGATTTTTTTTATTTAATTTTTTTTTTTATTATTATTATTACAGAAATCCTACTCCATACCTATTGGGTTTGAGTTTCAGAAGAGATATGCCACCATTGTGCTGGACCTAGAGCAGTTAAATAAAGACCTGAACAAAGTCTTGCATGAAGTGCAGCAGTATTGCTACAAGGTAGGCCAGTCAGGGGTTAAATAGTTCTGTAAAACTAATGACAGAAAACATGTGATGCATGGTTGATCATTCCTGTTCATGTGATATTTTGGAAATGCTGATTCTATTGGTAATTAAGGGATTGGTGTCCTGTATACACTTGTTTGTTTGTAAACAATGTTAAACCTAAATTTATGGACAGCATATTTTTAGTTCCAGAGTGATTTGTTTAATTGTTTCTGTAAATCAGCTGTAGACTCTGCATTTTACATTCAAACAGGTGGCTTTAATTAGAAAGGACATTGGAAAGGACTACAGTTTGTTGTGCATTGCCCAAGACTATCGTGTAGTGACATTTATCATCTGGGTACTGGGGTTACACCACATCTCTGGCCCCTATCCAGTGTTGATAATGTGATCTTTTCAGCTGGCCCCTGAGCAGGGCATGCAGCCGGCCGACCAGCCCACCGACCTTCGGCGGCGCTGTGAAGAGGAGGCTGAGGAGCTTGTCCGGCAGGCCAACACGCACCCCAGTGGTCAGCTGTGTGTCCAGAACAAAGGCCTTACTCACCTCATCTCCAGCCTCACCACTCTGCTGCTGCAGATAAAGGCAAGCAGTCAAACTACTTTAGGTCCCTTTTATGTTTGTCTTGTTCCATATTACTAACATTTTCTTTTTTCCTTTTTTCAGTCCTTGGCAGAGGAAAGTGATTTAAATTCATTTGAGTTCAAGTCTTTGACAGATTCTCTTAATGACATCAAAAACTCAGTAGACAGTTCCAACACCAGGTAAGAATATACTCATTTCATTATCAGTCTGTATTCACAATACTCATCAGGGTTGTTATTGGTAATAAAAGATAAAAATAAGAACATTTTCACAAGTAAGGAATGAATAAAAAAAAGTATTGTTTCTAAAACTTAAATTGTAGTTTTTCATTAGTTTAATATTATTTAGCTAAAGAGGAAACTTAATTCAGTATGTTGCCTTTAGATGATAATTAATAAAATCCGAAACCATGTTTCATGTGGGATTCTCTATAGATCACACCCATAAAATAGCTCTGCAACTTTCAGTCTGTTCCTAGAAATACATTTACTAGATCTTAAACTGAAACTTGTATATAACATATTTAATAGAAATGTATCCTTTATCACCCACTAATAAAACTACACAAAGTAAAATTAAACTGCATTTCAAAAGAAAATTGAAAAATATATAAAAACCTAAATTAAAAAAAATATAACTGTAATAACACTGGTCATGCAAGTAGGGATGGTGGTTTCAACTACTTGAATATCAAGCGAGGCAATACAAGCTTACACACAGGGCTGAATCCAACCGCAGCACTGTGTCCCTCTCCCACACCACCCCCCCCCCCCCCCCCCCCCCCCCACCCAACACAGACACATTCTACTATAACAATTATAAATTATATATATAAAAAAAAT
>JAOYFF010000221.1:869-16214 GCA_025773925.1 Cryptomyrus ogoouensis
GAAAGAGTGAACACCCACATTAATCTGCGTGCGAAAGAGTGAACACCCACATTAATCTGCGTGCGAAAGAGTGAACACCCACATTAATCTGCGTGCGAAAGAGTGAACATCCACATTAATCTGCGTGCGAAAGAGTGAACACCCACATTAATCTGCGTGCGAAAGAGTGAACATCCACATTTTACTCATTAATCTGACACTTATTGAAAGCAACTTGCAGTAGAGGGTAGGATTACAATTTTGTGTGTGCTCCCTGGGATTTGAACCCACAACCTTTGCGTTGTTAACGCAATGCAGTACTGGTTGCGCTACTCGTTGAGCTACAGGAATGGGCATGTGCAGACGTGTCTAACAAGCTGTATGTTACCCATGATTGGGGATGAGAGTCAGGCAGTCCCCGGTCTGGGCGTCCCATACCCGGATCTGCCCTGCTAGGCAGCAGCTGGCCAGCAGCATCCCATCACTGGCCAGACACTCAATGTCCTGTAGGGGACAGTATAAAGCACATCATCAGCTTCAGCTTGTACATGCACACGCGCGTGTAGAGACGCGAAATGCGGCCATACCATGCTGTGTCCCCGCAGCAGCAGCGGCGAGATCTCACTGACGGGCGGAGAGTAGCCATAGTCGTCGCAGGGCAGGTCTCCACGGCGACGGCGGCCATGCTGCACCCCGTTCTGGCCATAGTTACGGGGACAGAGCACACGGTACAAGAAGAAGAGCAGCAGGACTAAAATGACCCCCGCTGCCAGGCCCAGAGCGGCAACCCTGTAGGGGAACAGACACAGACAGACATCAAGCTAGGGGGGGGGTGGGGGGGGCATAGTTACTGTGCAGGACACACCTTGGGGGGGGCGACTGTGTGCTTTATCCAGGTGAGCAGACAGAATATTAGCGTTCTGATAAATGAATCTCATAAATGATCCTATTCATAACAGGCTTTCTGGATCGTGACAGCCATAGGTGCTCTATACACCTCATACACCCTGCATTATTACGGGGGGGGGGGCTCCTGAGATATACACTTATCAACATTCCATTTATATTTGACACAAGTTCAGATTTCAAATCACAGGCCCGTAAAATCAGGAGTGATGTACTGACTTGTAGAGCGTCAAGTCACCCTGCAGGGGAGGGCCTTCCCTGTCAGGGGCTGTGCTCGACGGGGGGGGCCGGGCATGGTGCGTGTCATGGGGGTGCCGCGTCTCTAGCGCCTCCTGCGGGCTCAGGTGGAATGTCACTGGGATGACTGGCAGGAAGCTGATATACCTGCAGAGCAGAGTCAGTGTGGGAGTCATAGTCAGAAGCAAAGACTCCAGAGAGTCACAGGACTCAGTAATGTAATATAAGCAGCACAGAGACTGAGAAAGCAGAGCCTGGGTCTCAGCAGACGCCCACCTCTTGGCCAGGGTGATGTTGTAGTAGCTGAAGAGCAGGGGCCAGTGCCGGAAGGACAGATGTTTCCATGCTTCCCAGTCCTCAGGGCCCCAGCGGATCTGGGGCACAGCCCGGCCTGCTGCCTGGGGGGCGTGTCCCTGGGACAGGTTCTCTGGCAGAGCAGGGGTGGGCTCAGCAGGGGGCAGGACGCTGAGCGTGCTGGTGGGGTCACCGCGCGGGAAGACGGGGGCGACGCCCAGATGGGGCAGCCCCGCCCCCCCCAGCGGGCTCTGCTCGGACACCTGGGCAGCCAGGTAGGTGCGCAGACCCGCCGGGTCCGTGTACACCAGGATGCCGATCCAAATCACCGTGCCGACCTGATGCCAGAAACGGCGGACGCACGGTCAGACGGGCTCCGCTAGACCACAGCGGACGGGCAACTCCGAAGGCTCCGCGGCCGTCTCACCATGATGATGCGCTGAGCCAGCCGTGTGCGGGCCAGGAAGTACACCACCCGCAGCCTCTTGGGGAGCCGCAGGTTCCGGAAGGCGGGGGGCTGCAGGGTGATTGTGTGCGGGGAGGGGCGCGGGGGCGGCGGGGTTTCGCGAGGCCGGAGGGGCCCAGGTTTCGAAGGGGGCATCCCCGCCTCAGCCGGAAGCCGCCGATTCAGGTCGGCCAGCTGGAGAAAGTGGAGAGAGGGCAGCAGAGCCCATACTGGTTGCTAGGAGACAGGATGGGGGTGTGGCTAACAGTGTCACGGGACACGATGATGCATCATCTACATGTCTAGGTGTCGCAACATCGGTCCTCTTACCTCCATACGACGGATGTCGATTGAGAGCACCGTGGTGAAAAAAAGCATCTGGAGGAAGAAATCAGAGACCAGCCCCACCACAGCAAACAGGCAGAACTCCTGGACAGAGAGGGGAGGGTGTTTGTGGGTCATAGGGCACTGAGCTTGGGATCTGTCTGCAGGGGGGGTGTGTGTTTGTGAAAGACAGGTACCTGAATGGCTGGGACCAGGGTGAAGTATCCAATGAGAATGATGCACAGCTCAGTAGCCATGTTCTTCATAATGGACCAGCTCTCGTTGCTTAGCCCTACAGAGCAAACATGTTGCTCCAGTGACTTTACACATACAGCCACAGCACACGCTTGGCCTAACATTAACATGCACTGATGAAGCGCTGCACGTTTAACGCTCACCCTGAGCTATGCGCAGTTTGACCTCCAGGTCAACAGGGGTCGACACCACGGACTTGGTGAGGACGAGCACGTTCTCCAAGCCGATTACCACCACCAGGTAGGGGAAGATCTCCCTGTGAAAGTGAGAGTGAAACAAACAGAAAAGCAGTGATAAGAAACATGGGTGAGAGGTCAACCTGTAGCAAAACAGCCATGAGTCATCAAAGTCCACAGCCGCCATGCAGGTTATGTAACCAGGCTCGTAAAGACGGCCAAACTGTAGGCCTGTCCCAGGGTGGTCTGACCTGGCAGCCACTGCAGAGAGGAGAGCGTCACGCCACTGACTGCAGACGCCAACACAGCCCACGCCTCTCCCCAAACCCCACCCCACAGGGCTGTCCCACTGCCCCAAGTATCAGGGTCAGCAGCCCCCCCAGTGTAAAACCCAGAGCACTTGGACAAAACAAGAGGAAACCGAGACCCTGCAGGGGGCGCTGTGAGGCTCTTACCCTCCATTGAGTGTGGGCGTCAGGCCGAAGAGGGTACAGAGCCCCACAGACATGAGGAGTGAGCTGAGAACCGTCACCACGGCAGCCAGAGCGAGGCCCCACTTGGACCTGACCATGTCGATCTTTCCTGTGGGGGAGGGAGGGGTGGAGAGGTCAGGGTATAGTAGGGACACCCAGCGCGCAGACACACACACACACACACACACACACACACACACACGCAGCGAGCGCCAGCCTCACGGGTGGAGAAGTAGATGTAGGCGAAGAGGATGATGTAGGTGGTGAGCAGGGGGATGAGCTCCGCCACGCCGATCTCCTCCTTGAAGTAGACGTGCACCATGTGCTCCTCGCGCAGGCTGCAGTTTGACGACGGATGCAGCTGCTTGAGACGCGACCTCAGGCTGCCCAGGAACCTGAGGGGTGGAAA
Organism: Cryptomyrus ogoouensis; assembly: GCA_025773925.1. Lineage (NCBI taxonomy): Eukaryota > Metazoa > Chordata > Actinopteri > Osteoglossiformes > Mormyridae > Cryptomyrus > Cryptomyrus ogoouensis. The sequence continues at coordinate 4,368 of JAOYFF010000221.1, forward strand.
GGTCTCATCATGAAGAGAAATGGGGGCATTGCTGCGTTCCATTTACCACAGAGGTAGGAAGCTGGAGCCGGGAATGTCGGAAAGCCGCGTAGTAATACCACGGACCCGTTTCAAAAAGCAAAATTTCTTGCTTAGCCAGATAACTTGTCAGATTTAAGGTATCCCAGATTAAATGGCCTTTACCTTCATTCACTAACATTTAGCCCAGACTACCTTAAATCTTACAAGTTATCCTGCTTTCTGAAACAGTCCCCAGTTCTAGCCTGGGTAATTGTTAGTCACTGTTAGTAATATCAGTTAATACATTACGTGGTATTTGGCACATAAGAACACCACAGCAACACGTCCACAGATAGCAGCTGGATAGTACTGTCTGTACGACCGATTTAATGAGCCACAAATAAGACGTAAGTGCTAATAAACAGTATAAAACTACAGCTTTAACTTGGGTGCCGCCATCTTGGATTCTGAAGTTGGGATTGTGTAGATTTGTCTGACTTTCCATTCAGGAATTCTAACTTCAGGGGTGTTACAGTTGAAATTTCCTACTAGGAACTGGCAGCGTAAAGCTCTGAGCCCCAAATTCCCGGTCACTGCTGCTCTTAGACACTGCTAGTGTGTGTGCTGGACGGAAAGATGTAAAGGGGGAGGGGCTAGGCCTGAGTGATGGCCACACCGTCCACTGACCTGGCATCATAGCTCCGCAGAGCCATGGTAACGGTGTAGGTGACCACGCGTTTGCCACTGTTCAGGCTGACCCCTGTTTGCTGGCCACGGACTCCGAACAGCAGGTCTGCAAGAGACAGTGTGTCACATACGGCACAGACACTGACACACTCAACCGACGCAGGATATCACCCTTTTTAACTTTTAAAACTGTTGTTTCATAGGAAAGTCCAAAGGATGCACTCGGTAAGCAGTATAAACAGCACACAAAAGTACGAACACATAATCGACGAACGGCTAATCTTCTCTGAATGAGGGCAAAGGGAGTGTACAGACAGGCTGGGAACAGCCAATACCCTTCCAAAGAGGGTATTGGCCCGCCCATAGCCACGCCCACCTTTCAGGGTGGCAGACACATGCAGGCCTTTAGGTTCATGTTGCTGGACCGTCTTTAGCAGGTCCGGGTCCGTATCGAACAGCTCCCGCTGGTTCTGCCAGTAGTTGCCAGGGGAGACGATGAGGCAGCCATGCTCTGGGAGAATGGTCTGCAAGCGCCGTAACCCAGGCAACAGGTCCGTCACCTGGAGGCACAGTGCCTCTAGGCTTCGAACCCCAGAACTGCAGCACAGGATGAAAGAGAAGCAAAGCAGTGTAAAGCCCAGCATTTCACAGCCCACAGCTACGCACAGAGATACACCAGCAGCACATTCAAATACCATTTAGTACCTACAGAGACTAGCGATCCAAACAAGGCAAACTGGAAATCGCTCCCCAAACCTGTCAGAGTGCACGTGGCTGCGGATCTCGTCCAGCAGAGCGAAGACGCGACCCAGCGGGGACCTGAAGGCATCCACTGGGACCAGCTTGCTGTCCCAGGGGGACACCGCCGCCTTCACCAGCACCTGCTGGATGTACGCCACAGGGGGGCCGTGGTACTGGGGGGGGCCAGGGGTCAGAGGTTAAACACCAGCTGTCCACATCACAGACATGGCACATCAGACACACACACTCACCCATTCGGGCCGCTCCCCGAGCTCCCCACCAGGGTCCTCTGGGGGCACTGTGTAATCACGCACTCCTGTGGTGAACTTCTCCGGACCCGCCCCAGGCAGGGGCAGCTTCAGCAGAGGGTAGCTGGGGCAAGAAGGGACTGACCAAGTAAATTTGGAGGACACGCACACAGTTCGCTATTGATGGGCAAATGAAGTTTCATGAACTTTCTGACCCCACTAGGTGGCGCTCTTGGTTTACGTTGCGGCATGCTTTGAGCCCTTTTATGAAAGGAGAGCGCCATCTAGTGGGGTCAGAAAATACAGCAAATGGTTCATGAAGCCTCATATGCCCATCACTACAGTTCACCCACACACAGTTTTTGCACAGCTGGTCCGTAAGTGTGAGACATGTGGTTAGGCTGGGGATTCTCAGTCACACGGAAGAATATTAAAAACAGCAAATTTTTTATGAAAAAATCATTTTGCAATGCTCAGACTGCCTGGGAAAATGTGTTTCATTCATTAACACAATAAAAAAGGCATCCTTGAACAAAATTCCCCAGACAGGATTTACTGAAAAGGTTCGAGACGGACATGAATAAAAGGCGTGACCAAAAGCCTGGGAAGAGTGTGTGCGTGTGTCACTGGGGAGTTCACCATCCGTTAGCGAGCGGCATTCACAAATGCCATTCGGCTGGCACAGAAAAACCTTCCCTCAGGCAGGAGGGAACGTTTCCGCAAGGTCACGTTACCACGGCCTCATTGGCTCAGCTCCCACAGGGCTGAAGGATCCTCACGGCCACCAGCTGAATCACGCTTTCCTCTCCTTCGGCAGGCGAGGTCCCTGCACACCAGCACACAGCCTAGAGCACAGGTGTCAGACTCCAGTCCTGGGGGGCCGGAGCCCTGCACATTTTTGGGTTTCCCCTCGTTTAACACACCTGATTCAACTTCTTGTGCTAATTTCCACATAGCTGTTGAGCTGAATCGTTTGTGGTGGTACAGGGAAACAACTAAGCTACACAGGGCTCCGGTCCCCCAGGACTGCAGTTTGACACCCCTGGCCTAGAGGGAGGAGGACAAGTCGGCCTGGACGAGACGAGGAACTCACCAGCACGCGAGGATGCAGACTGCGGTGAAGAGGATGATGGGAACCGGGTAGGACGCGCACAGCAGGCCGTGCCAGTAGAAGGCGGCCGAGATCTTCTGTCGCAGCCTCTCGGTCACCGTCATCGTGGGGGTAGGGTCAGCTGACTGCCACGGGGCGGGGGCGCCGTGCAGCTGAGGAGGGGGGCGGAGAGGAGCATCCAGTGGCCTGGTGAGAGAGAGCATGGGGGAAGCCCCCCCTTGGTATAAAGGTCTCATACTAACAGCTTATTCCTTTATATATCGCAGCAAGACTGGACTCTCCCCTGTGTGACATTTGTGACACCAGGTTCATGCTGCTCAGGGTGTTTTCGTGTCGCTCACTGGAAACCAAGCCCAGTCGCACTTTTCTTATTTAGTATCTCCTGCCATTGAAATTTATTCTGCCAAGAGCCTCAGCCAAATAAACTGATGCAACGGAGTAGGACGTATAAGCAACCGCATCCATGGTCCAACAGATGATCTCATACTGGGATTAAAAGCAAGTCCGTGTTCTTAACCAGCATGTTATCTGCTGCTCTGCACTCACTAATCTTATCAGGGCACCAATTGTTTTTGGCAACAACTTTCTCTCAGAATAATGATGTATGCTTTTCTTGCCCTTTTCCTAATGAGGCCACAAATACTCACAAAGCTGCCCCTGTTCCACTGGAGTACCTTTGTACTTTGGACAGCTGATAAATGTCATGCTGTGTACAATAATGTCATACGCTGGCCTCTGCAAGGTCGCTCGGCCTTTGCCGATACAGACCCCAAACGTCACCTCCAGTCTGAACAACCTCACTCCCATTCCTATATCAGAGGGGGGTTCCTCACATGACTCTTGAACACCATCCAAATGGAGGAGAGATTAAATCCTGGACCAGCCTTGCACCCAGGAGGTTGATTCTGGTCAGACGGGTCTCTAAAACCTCTCTAAAAGCAAGCTTGCAATAGGAATGTTTCACAATCACAAACCTTATTCCATGACGGGAACTGGTAGCTCGTGAGCAGACAGCCAGCTGCTAGGATCGTGTCTGAAAAATACCAAATTAAAATACCAAATTAAAACAGAAGAAGGGTCTCACCATGCCTGCTCTGGCATTTACATCTTCCTTTCCCTTGCAGACAGCCTGCTTGTCGCGCTTACAGACATGGCCTGACACAGGATGTGGGTGCAGACCACAGGTCCAGGCTGAGGCAGCTTCAAGCCCAGACTGGTGGGTTACAGCTGAACAGAAAGGGACACGGTGGTTCTGGCAGCTGGATATACCTGATGTGGGTCAGGGCCATATGAGCGCATACACAAGACAGCAAACTGTGTCCATGCAAACATGAATAAACAATAAATAAGATGAATATATTTTCAGCTGCCCACTCAAAGGGCATAAAGAATTCATCTGCTTGTTTCGTTCACCCTCCTGTCCAGACTAACTGAGGCATGCAGCAGAAAGACACACCCCCTGTGCCACAAAAGGTACATTTGCTGTGTCCCATGCGTGTATGGGTGCGTATGCACACCTCCTTGGGGTCCGCGCTACATCAAGGTAATTTTAGATTAGCGCGAGGACCAGACCCACCTGGGCCCTTCGGGAAATGCACTCACACACCCACATGCATACATCACCGCACCTCGCATGCCTGAGCTCACGTTCAGTGAAGTACTCCAGCTTGTAGCAGAACGAGGTGACAGCGTTGCAACACAGAAAGCGGAAACAGGCACGGCGTTGCCAGATCACCGAACTGGATATTCTGGACTGTCTAACACAGCGTGTGGTGGGACCAGCAGATACCATATAGCTGAAAGCCCTAAGGGGGAGGGACAGACTAATCACAGTACGCTGCCAGAGAAATGAGATACATGTTCAACGCTACTGCTGTTAGAAGGACCAAGGCTTTAAAAGCACCCATGACAGGAATAATCATATAAATAACCTCGTAACGAGGGGCGCCACTGCATGCAGAAATGAGAGTGCAACGTGGCAGTAATGCAGCAGAAATGCAACAGCGAGGGCTAAACAAACATTTCCCTGAAGCTACACCACCAATTTAGGGATTTAAGGAAAACTGTATTATTTCACTGAGGTAGACAGCGCGGTGAGTAAGGATTCGAGCGTCTGACCTGGAAGGCTGCAGCGAAGCCGAGAAACAGGGCGAAACCTAAAGCAGCGTAACTGATCTTTTGTTAAGGTTTCATTACCAACAGTCATTAAAACCTAAAGCAGAGAAATGACACCGTGACCGAGGGTCAGGTCTGTACGCCGAACTGGTAAAGCACTCAGTAAACAGACCCCGCGTACCCCACCAAAACTCCTAACCCTAACGCACCGACCCAGTCACAACGGGTCGTCTGTTCAACAAATTCATTCAAACAGTAACGCTGCTAACCCGTGAACTATGTGACCTCGTAAAATGTACTTTTAAATCGGTATAACTACTTCTTGTATGTCTGTCTTGTACTGTCTATGTCTGTAATTGTTATGCATGCGTGTATATGTAAACTTGTGGACATGTAATGCATGTCTGCGTGTTATGTGCGCATATGTACCGTATATAAAACCTTACGTTACTTTTATGAAATGCACGGCTGTCAACTCGCACGCATCTGGCGTGACACTCGTGCTTTCAGTCTCTCACGCAAGAAATCTCACGGCAAATCTGTATTATTCCATTACAAACCTAAAATTAGCCACAGCAAATGCGTTGGGTTAGTTTGCAAGCTATACAAAATATTTACAAGGTAGTAAAACTGTTACATACATATAAATGGATTTGCAGAATTGTCTCAAATTGAAAATCTCACTCCAGCCAGCTGACCAAAGTTGTCAACCCTGGTAATGTGTGCACCTGTAATGCTTAGAATGTCTGCATGTAATGTTGTGTGCACATGCAATGCATATTTAAGGTTTGTATAAATGTGTGTAAATGTAATGCGTACATAATGCGTTTGTATGTAATGTGTATGATGAGTGAGTGTGTGTGTGTGTGTATGACGGTTCCGTAGCGCGTGTAGTGCGGATAACGGCGCCTCTGCGCTCGCGCCCAAAGCGGCCCGTGCACCGGCTCCCACCCCCGCGACTACCCGCCGCCTAAGCCCCTTAGCATGCTAAGCTAACGGCGCCGAGCCGAGCCTGTCACACGCGACCCGAAAGCGGATTCGGCTCAGCTTGGACGTCGACCGACCGCCTCCCACCACCAGGCTGCCGACAGCGCCCCGCGGCCACTCACCTCGCCGCTCTTCTCCCGTCCCGGAGCCGCGATGATCAGTCCAGGGACCGCTCTCACGCTGCTGTGATACGGCCGAGCCTATGATAACAGAGGCGTGAACCCCAGGCTGGCCCTCTACACTCCGACCTCTCACCCCGGTGACGGCACGCCCGCCAGAACCGGGAAGGGCGACCTCTGCTGGAGGCGGATAGGAACGGAGCGCGTAATCTCATCACGTTGCATCATGTTATGGAGACACATGGACATGTGTTACGCGTACGTACTGTATATAAAATATGCATGTTACCAGTTTTTATTGTGTGCTACATTGCTCCTCAAAGACAGAGTATGTATAAACCATCATATTTTACACAGAAGTGACAGCATCGTGTGGGTAATCGGTGGATACCACAACATGTCTGGACAAGTCATTACACAAAAGCACAAAGACTGCAGTCAAAAATATTCTCCTTTAAATGTATAATAGGTACTTTCCCATCACGGAAGTCTACAACACACCCCAAATGACACACGTATATATTAACAGATTATCTTAAACCTTTATTCAGTAGTATTATATGTATAACCTGTTCCCCCACATTTTTTAACTATTTAAAACCCATCTTCTCAATCTCTCTTAAGCAACTGTCGTGACACGCTTACAGACTGCAATCTTTGCAATCTTATGGCAAATCCATATTATTCCATTATAAACTTAAAATGAGCTACATCAAAAAGCGCTGGGGTAGTTTGCAAACCATACAGACTATTTACAAGGTAATAAAACTGTTACATACATGTAAATACTTGTGCATGTGTGTGCAGACTGTCTTGAATTGAAAATCTCATGCCAGCCAGCTGCCCAAAGTTAGCAACCCTTTGTAATGGCGTGTTCGGTAATGTAGCTATACACTGCGTAATGGCGTGTTCGGTAATGTAGCTATACACTGCGTAGTGGCGTGTTCGGTAATGTAGCTGTACACTGCGTAGTGGCGTGTTCGGTAATGTAGCTAAACACTGCGTAATGGCGTGTTCGGTAATGTAGCTATACACTGCGTAATGGCGTGTTCGGTAATGTAGCTTCACCATGCGACAAGTTCTTCAGAGCAGCCGTATTGGTATGGGGCGTGAGAAACCAAGTGATGTGAAGAAGAGCCACATCACCAGCCAAGGCTGCGGTGACACACCTCCCTGTGCACTTACAGCCCACATGAGAATGCTGACATGGTCCCACTACCCCCCACCTCAAGTTACCACAGCCAGACATTGAAAAATGTGTTTATTACAGTAGAGCTGAACACAGTGACCATGTCCAACCCTAACCCCACCCCCAACCAGCACTGGTTGTTCCAGTTCCCCAGAAAAATTCAGTGTTGACACAGATGCCAAGCTTTCCTGCCCATTGAAGTTCAGAATTATGGCGCAAAGTTCTAGCAGTAGAAAACATTGTCAAACATGGCTTCTGATTTTAAGGTCTTGGTAGACGTTTGACTCGGGTCTCCAGCTCTGGCAGCACAGTCCTAACAGTGAGCACCACACACAGCCTGCAATCCACACAGCACAGGGCCACCTGTCACCCCCGCCTCAGAGTACAGCACTGGACGTTCCCCTGGCGAAAAAGGACACCCCCTTGTCGTGGACCTTGTACTGCAGCAGCTTCTTCTGGGCCAGCGCCCCCCCTGGGCCAGCAGCACCAGGACCACGCTCTTTCCAGCGCACCTCCACCTGCAGCACAGTACACACAGTGTCTCTATAAATCACCACAATCTAATCAGCTCCAATTCAAACTCATCCTGTGCCCATTAAAGAACAGCCAACCATCCATCCTTCTAGCCGCTTATGAAGGTCAGTGCTGCAGTTAAATTAAACAACATTACTCCATTTCATTTAAACTGAACTAAATGTATCTAAACATCTAAAATATGAGTGTTACCATACATCTGTGTTCTAATACTAAATGCTAAATAACAAAGGATAAAAAGGCCAAACACTGTACATACTCAATGTGAGCATTAAACACAGACACGAACCTGCCCATGGATGTCCCTACAGTAGCCGGTGGGCAGGCCCTGGACACTGAGCGCCAAGGAGCACTGGTGAGTCAGTGCCTTCAACAGCAGCTCAGGACTCTCCTCATCGTCCTCATCCTCGCCAACTCGCACAAGCATCACCATGTTGCCCTGTCAGCAATGTCAGAGGTGTCACCGCAGGTCCAATGTCCTGCCAGTTTTGTTTTACTGGATCAGATGCCTATAATGCACTGCTGTGTGTGACCACAGGTCAGACACCCAGTAACATTGTGCAAATTAACATAAAGCCAGGGAATCAAAATAAAATGACCTTTAATAAAAGTGTGTGTGTGTGTGTCTGTGTGTGTGTCTGTGAGAGAGAAAGAGAGAGACACACTGGAGCCCACCTGCAGCTGGTGACACACAGTGGTCCTGCAGTAGTGGCTGAAGTCTAGTATGGCCCCCACACTGACACCCAGGCTCAGTAAGACGCTCAGATCATCCACCAGCAGTATGGAGGGGCTCCATTCACCTGCCCCACCCACTGATCGCTGCACAAACCGGAACAGGCTCCGCAGATCCGTTTGGGAGCCTCTGCAAACATGGGGAGGGGAGTTTCTCTAAATGTATGGTCTAACAGCAGTAACTGCTGCACAGGTATATAGAGAAAAGGCTCAGAATCTGTCTCATGCCAGCATACACAGAGGTCCGACGTCTATCGGACTTGCACACAGAGCTGAGCAGACAGACAGACATCGATAAATCAGGTAATATTCACCAACACACCATTAGAGTTACAGCATAAATGTGGCTGTCCTGGATGTACCTGAGGAATCCCATTGGATAGGCCTCTGAGTCGGGGCCCTGCTGCAGCAGCTGACCCACTGAGTCCTTCAGCCCCTCCAGGAAGACCAGCTGACCCTGTTCTCTAGCCTGGACCAGATTCACGCCCTGGCAAACACATCCACACAGAACATATGGACACTCATAGCCTATGTCCACGTAGTGTGACGGAAGGGTGTACAGTAACTGGCGTACTCACCAGCCTCAGGGCCACCGCACTGTAGTGGCTGAAGGACTGCACCAGACCGAGGAAGCACACCTTACATCCCGCTAAAACGGCACGGCTCACACGTCACGTCCAACGCAACATCGTGGAAGAGTTTCATTCGGCTAAGTGTCCTGATCTACGCCCACTTACCTCTCAGGTATAAGGACAGGAAATGGTTAATGAGAAACGAGGCGTCGGCATTTCTGTCAGAAAGCAATATGAAATCCCCCTGCAAACATCAAGGGACAGCGAGCTTAAAATAGCGCCGTCGGTAAAACGCGGTACAACGCCCTGGCAGTATGAAACATCACCTTTTCGATCTTCTCCGTGCTGAAGCCAAGCAGGCTGCCGAGATCTGGGAGCATCATGTGGAGAGACGCAGGTACTGAGAGATCACCACAAACTACTACAGCTTTCAGTCCACTGCCTCCGCCTAAAAATAAGCTACTACTTACACACGATCTCAAATTCGCCACATGCCTTCATAAATATTAATTCCCACCATATCTACAGCGGGTTTTTATAAAGGAGCGATACGACTTTATGTAACGCTTAAAGAGGGAATCGCCAAACGTAAAGATAAATTATCCTGATTGCTCAGCATCACATAATCAGCAATGCGCACTCCTGTAGATGTGGAAACATGAACTACGAAGCTCACGTCCACTCCATTATGTTTTGACTGCCCACCCGTGTCACGTGACAGAAGCCTGACGAGGAAAGTCTACCGAGGCCTCAGTGGGACAATACATTCATGACTAAAAGCGTTTCCAGTGTCCGTCCGTAATTCCATCCGTCTTCACATCACATAAAAAAGAAGCCACGATGGTTCTTTTGAATTAAAGTGTAATAAAAATAGCTAAAAATCTTTCTGTTTGTATTTTTGTAGTGTTGCTGATGCAGCCTGGATTTCAGTTAGAGTTTGTGTTCATTAATCTGTCCTTGTGCAAGTGTCTTTGTGGGATGTCACAAAGTGTGATGACATCTCTTGGTGAACACAAGGGAGAAGCAAGTAGAGATGTGAGGGAAAGTAACTGAGGGTATTAAGGGGGGGTGAATTATGGCTGGGAGGGTAGGGGCCCTGAGAGGAGGGCGGGCATTCACAAAGAAGGCTCTGTCAGGCAGCGGACAAAAAAGACCTCGGTCACCCTGAATCACCCGTCGCAATGGCCCATTTTCCTGCCCTTGCTCACCCCCCACCGCTCCCACATAATGCAAGTGAGGCATCTGCTCCCCTGAGTCTGGGACAATATTTGCATAGGAAAATCCCACTAAAAGATAAGATGTCTCATAAACATAGCACCCAAAGCATACACACACACACAATCGGGCAGTCACAAACACACCAATATGCACATTTTTACACAGATCATTTGAAAGGGGCAAACCTTAACTTCATTCAGATTTAGACATCCATAAGAACAGCCTAATGGTTAAAAAAAATGAGAACTCATATATTAATATTAAGGTTTATTTGATTTAATATCGAAAGTATAAAAAAAAATCAAGTGGTCTGTTGTAATCCTATAGTACAAAATCTGTGCAGTGCAAAAAAATGGCACCAGTTGCCCTTGAAAACCTGTAGAGGAACAATGCACTATGGAGCCACAAGGGGGTGCTGGGGGTGTCTCCTATCTCTGTTTCACAAGAGTTTCTTTCCTCCCGAGGTTGCCTGAGTCTCCTCCCATCACTCTTGTTTTAATACACTAAGGTTGATTGACAGTCACTTTCTGATCCTTCATTTCCCTGTGAAAACTGCTGGCCCATGTGAATTTGTCCGCACTCTGTGAGTGTATTTAGGACTTCAGTCCCTTGCACTCAATGGCTATGACAGCAGTTTCATTTAGGAAATCATCCGCGTCCGGCCAGGTTTCAGCTTCAGAAGGATACTTACAGACTGAGTTGGCAGCAACTGTAAAGTGTGGTGTCGTCTCTCCTCCGGACCCCTCTGTGTGTATGTGTGTGTGTGTGTGGATTAGGTTTACATCACATTGTGGGGACCAAATGTTTCCCATATTGTAATAAAATCCTGTTTTTTTTTTACACTGTTCCCCACAAAGGTCTGTGAATTCAATCAAAAACGTAAAAATGCCAAGTCACATTTTTTGTTATGTTACTTATGGTTAAGGTTAAGGTTAGGGCTGAATTAATTGGAGATGTTTTGAGTATTCCCCATACAAATGAATGGAGAGTCCCCACAAAGATACAGTTATAAACCTCTGTGTGTGTGTGTGTGTGTGTGTGTGTGTGTGCGCGTGTATGAGAGAGAGAGAGAGAGAGAGAGTTCCACTGGCTGGTCTGTGTCTTTGTGTTCAGGAGGTGCTAATGCAGCGTGCTAATTTAATCTCTGTTTTACAAAGAGACCCGTGGGCTGCGTGCCACCATTCATGAAACCCCCAGGCACGGGGTGGGGGGGGGGCTCTGCTCACTGAGGTGCTTTTTCGTTGGGTGTGTGTGGATGGGTGATTCTTTCTGCTTCCATCACTATTTGACAGTTGTCTGATTTTGAAGCGGCAGAAGGAGGTGCCCATATGGATCACATGACACAGACGACAGAGCACAGACAACATACTGCAGCTCTCGTTACAGCACAGCCAAGGCCACACGGACGACAGAGCACAGACAACATACTGCAGCTCTCGATACAGCACAGCCAAGGCGACACGGAGGACAGAGCACAGACAACATACTGCAGCTCTCGATACAGCACAGCCAAGGTGACACGGACGACAGAGCACAGACAACATACTGCAGCTCTCGATACAGCACAGCCAAGGCGACACGGAGGACAGAGCAC
>JAOYFF010000222.1:0-16190 GCA_025773925.1 Cryptomyrus ogoouensis
AGGTAACAGGGCAGAGCATAGACAGTGAGAGTAGCATGATGGAGCCCAGGCGGTGATAAACCCCCTTCCCCAATCGAACTGAGGGTTATGCCTGAGGAGCCAAGGGTGACCTAACACCAATGGGACCTGTGGGGAGTCTATTACGAAAAGAGTAATACTTTCAACATGATTCCCAGATAAACAGAGACTTACCAAGATGGTAGCGTGGGTCACTGTTGCCATTCTTCTTCCCATGAGGGATTGAGCCACCAGGGGCACCTGAACTGGTGTGGTGGGTATCTCCCACTGCTGGACCATGGTGGCATCTATAAAACTGTCCTCAGCCCCAGAGTCAATTAGAGCTGCCAACGATTGTTGCTGGTCCCCCCATGCCACTACGGCAGGCAGTATGGTATGTCCTGGAGAAGAGGGCAAACCAAAAGCCACGCCCACAGTACCCTCTTCCCTACTGATGGGCGCGCCCATCAGTAAGGCAACAAAATATCCCATCTTCCCGCAGTACAGACAAGCCTGGGAGGAAAAACGTCACTGCCATTCAGCAGGTGAAAACCGAGCCCTGTCGACTGAAGCAAAGCAATGCAGATGAGTCAGAAATTGCCAGGCTACAACGTCAGATTGCAGAGCTCCAAATTCAAAGTGCCACTCAACAGATGCATTGGACGTATCCCATGCGAAGACCGCATGAGACAGAGACAGACAGAAGTCCCAAGAAGGGCCAACTAAGAGCCAACAGACCACGGCCCGGTTACTGTTTCCGCTGTGGAGAGGATAGTCATCTGGCTATCAACTGTGAAAGTCCCGCAAATAATTCCAAAGTAGAGGAGAAACGACTTAAATTAAGAGAGCTACAAAGTCAGTGGGACTCTGTATGGGAAGCCTGCCCAGCCTTTAAACTGAAAAGGGTCTCTGTAGCAGGGCATATGGAGACCAAACATTCAGACTGTCGCCCTGAATGTTACAAACTGATATCTAATGTGAGCAGCCATAGAGTACCACCATCGATCCGCTTGCCAAAAGGGCTGGTGGGGATAAAATGCACAGCCAAGGTCACCATTTGAGGGAGTGAAGTGGATTGCCTTTTAGACACAGGGTCTCAGGTGACCACAATTCCTCTGTCATTCTATGAAGCCAATTTGTTAGACTCCCCCTTGAAGCCGTTAGAAAACCTGTTGGAGGTAGAAGGAGCTAACGGGCAGGCTGTGCCATATTTGGGGTACATTGAGTTAACCCTGAAATTCCCCAAAGCATTTACAGGAACTGAAGTTGAAGTTCCCACCCTGGCCCTTGTGGTACCAGATTTGACGAGTCTTTCCCAAATTCTAGTTGGAACCAACTCTTTAGATGTTCTTTACAACAAGTGTGCTATAGAGAATGCGTCTAACTTTCAGTCAAGCTTCCATGGTTACCAAGCAGTACTTAAAGTTTTGGAAGCTAGGTGGAGACAATCTGGTAGTGAAACCCTTGGTTATGTAAAGTTGAGGGGAAACTCCCCCTAGGTTGTACCTGCAGAAAGCACAGTGGCCTTGGATGGCTATGTTCACCTACATGGCCCTCACACAGGGAAGTGGGTAACTCTTGAGCCACCATCAGTTTCCTTACTGAGTGGCCTACTAATTGCCAGCTGCTTGTACTCCTTACCTTCTAAACGAACCTCCAAAATGTCAGTTTTGCTCAGGAATAAAGATCCCTCCAAAAGTTGTGTTAGCAGAGATGCATGCAGTTCAAAAGGTCATGAGCCCGCAGCATCAGAGTTCAAGCGACAAGGCTGAGGAAACCATGCCTACCTGTGTTAACCTTTCTTTCAACTTTGGTGACTCACCTCTACCTACAAGCTGGAAAGAGCAGATATCAAGGTTGTTGAACTCCATGCCTGAAGTCTTTTCATTACACAGCTTTGATTTTGGCCACACTGAGAAAGTCAAACACCGGATAAAGCTGAGCAACGAAACTCCATTCAAGCAGAGAGCCTGACCTATCCATCCCCAGGACATAGATGCTGTAAGAAAACATCTCCAAGAACTGTTAGAAGCCGGTGTCATCCGTAAGTCTGAATCACCATTTGCTTCGCCCATAGTTGTAGTGCGGAAGAAGGATGGTACAGTGCGGTTATGCATTGACTTCCGGAAGCTCAACTCACAGACGATCAAGGATGCTTATGCTTTACCAAACTTAGAGGAGGTTTTTTCCACACTAACAGGCTCAACATGGTTCTCTGTGCTTGATTTAAAATCCGGTTTTTATCAAATCGAGATGGAAGAAGCAGACAAAAATAAAACCGCGTTTGTCTGCCCGCTGGGATTTTGGGAATTCAACAGAATGCCACAGGGGATTACTAATGCACCAAGTACGTTCCAAAGACTAATGGAACGGTGCATGGGAGACTTGAACAGGAAAAAAGTACTGGTGTTCATTGACGATCTCATTGTTTTTTCCAAGACTCTTGAAGAGCATAAATCTCGGTTGCTGCAGGTCCTCAACCGACCTAGGGAATATAGGTTGAAGTTGTCCCCTGAGAAGTGTCGGTTCTTCCAGACGTCAGTGAGGTATCTGGGTCATATAGTCTCACAAGATGGGGTAGAGACTGATCCTGCAAAGGTCGAGGCCTTAAACACATGGCTAAGGCCAACGAAATTAAAGGAATTGAAGTCCTTTTTAGGTTTTGCCGGGTATTACCGGAGATTTGTCCGTGATTACGCCAAGATTATTAAACCTCTCACAGACCTAACAGCAGGATATCCTCCACTTCGGAAGGGTGTATTTTAACCCCAAAGAAGAGTTTTGTGATCGATGGGCTCCAGAGTGTCAGAAGGCTTTTGATTCTATAATTGGCAAGCTTACATCTGCGCCTGTTCTGGGCTTTGCTAACCCCAAGCTCCCCTATGTGCTTCATACTGATGCCAGTACCACTGGGCTCGGTGCAGCTTTATATCAGGAGCAGGAGGGGCAAATGTGAGTCATAGCCTTTGCCAGTAGAGGGTTAACCAAGGGTGAAAGTCGGTACCCTGCACACAAAGTTTTTTGCGCTAAAATGGGCGGTCACCTCCAAATTTAGCGACTACCTCTATGGTGCAGAATTTACCATCGTAACGGATAGCAATCCTTTGACGTATATTTTACCTCAGCAAAGCTTGATGCCACCAGTTACCGCTGGCTGTCCAGCTTGTCAACGTACAACTTTAAGCTGCAGTACAGAGCTGGTAGCCAGAATCAAGATGCTGATGGGCTTCCAGACGACCACACGGTGAGCCTCTAGATGACTTGGTCTCACAAAAGGAGAGAGAAAGGATTAAACAATTCACATTACACCAGCTTATGGAGCCAGGGGCTAAGTCATCTGTTCTCATGGATGATGCAATAAGGGCCATCTGTGAAAGGCATCAGGTGACCTCCTTTAGTAAACATCCAAACCAACAGGCCTTTAGAGTTGGTTTGCATAGATTTTTTGTCCCTGGAGCCAGACTTAAGCAACGTCAAAAACATACTGGTTATCACGGACCACTTTACAAAGTATGCAGTTGCTGTGCCAACTCGTAATCAAACTGCCCAAACCGTTGCTAAGAGCCTGTGGGACAATTTCTTGGTACACTATGGGTTTCCGGAGAAACTACATAGTGACCAAGGGGCAGACTTTGAGTCTCACACAATAAAGGAGCTGTGTAAAGTTGCAGGAATTCATAAAGTAAGGACTACACCATATCACCCGAGGGGTAACCCGGTGGAACGATTTAATCGTACACTCTTCCAGATGCTGGGGACCCTGGAAAATGAAAAAAAGTCTAGATGGAAGGAGTTTGTGAGGCCTTTAGTGCACGCCTAGAACTGCACCCGCAATGACACCACTGGGTACACGCCTTACGAACTTGTTTGGTAGAGCAACCCTGTTTACCTGTTGATCTGGCTTTTGGACTGCCAGCAGACACTTCCATCAAGTCCCACTCTCAATATGTGCAAGATCTAAAGGATCGGTTGCGTGAGAGTTATGAGGTGGCTACTAAAAACGCTGAGAAAGTGGCAGGACGTAATAAAAGGAGATTTGATAACCGTGTGGTTGCTTCAACTCTGGAAGAGGGTGACCGTGTTCTTGTAAGGAATGTGCAACTGAGGGGAAAGCAAAAGCTGTCTGACAAATGGGAACAAGATGTTCACGTGGTTATCAGAAAAGTTCAGGATTTGCCAGTATATACTGTACAACCAGAGGGGAAAAGGGGTCCTCTCCGCACGTTGCACCGCGATTTGTTGCTGCCCTGTGGGTTTTTGCAACCACGCAAATCTGAAAGCCCACCAAAGCAGAGAGTAGTCAGAAGGCCTAGAACCAGAGCTTCTCCTAATGATAAGGGGATACAGCAGTCAGAGTCTTTTTCTAAATGCTCAGAGTCTGCAGATGAGCAGATTCCCTGTTGTGTACCTGGAAGGACTTTGGGCTCTGAAACTCAAATTATTACGGGCCACTTACCACGAGAAGGCGAAGTTGGGTCATCTGTTCTTGATCCCGCTGAAGAGAACTGGCTGGCTCAAGAAACTGCGGAGAGTAATCCAGAAGAACCTGCAAAAGAATGTTTACCTGAATGGAAACCTGTGGAAGAGAATTTGGATGAGTCAGTAGGAATGGAAACCGGTGAGAATGAGCTTGAATCACAATGTACAGCGCCAGATGTCTTTGTGAAGCAAAGACCAGAACCAAAATTACCCCATGAGCCCTTGAGTGAATTCCCTACTCAAATGGCTGAAACTGCTCCAATCAATCCTGAGTCATGGGTTGAAGACGACAACGTAGTCACAAATGAAAAGAGTCACACTGAAAACACCCCAAATGAAGACGGGCACTGAAATTGAAGACAGTGTTGCCCCTAAACGTTCACAGAGAGAGAGACGGCCCCCTAAAATGTTTGAGTATCCCCAGTTAGGGAATCCACTAACCTTAGTGATTCAGTCCTTGTTGCAGGGTCTAAACGAAGCATTTAGTTCTTCTTTAGAAGAGTCAGTTATCGCCCCTGTACTTTATGTGTAGATGCAACGAGACGTGTGCATATTCTAAGGGGGGAGGGTGTAACCCAGGTTACTAGCCCTCATCCAACCTAAAAAAAAAGGGGGTATCTGTATATATATAAACATCGTTTTATTTTACTTAATGAGGAATTAAATATTAGCAATAGAGCCGTAGGAATTGTCACATCTAGGAAATGATGAGTACATATATAAATATAATAGAACGGAATAGCTCAACGTAGCTCCGCCCACTGCCAATTGCATCATTGCACGCAAGCGTTTTTTCACCTGGTGAGGGAAGCAATGGCGGATAGAGCAGCGTTTCATCTCTTTTCGCGATTCTGCTGTGGAAACAAATAGAGAGAGGAGTTGGGTTTTCTTTTTCTTTTTTCCCTCCTTTTCCTTTCCGTTTCTCTTCCATTTTTTTGAGTTTCTGTACCCGGATTCATCCTTGGAATTGGACGAGAGGTTTCCTGGACTTCCTGATACACATGTTGTTTCTGCCATCCGCAAGGAGCGCAACATTGGCAGAATCTGGCGAGCCAGACCACTTTCCCGAGCTCGGACAATTGTAGTAAAGCGTCGAAGTGGTAGGACCATTTTGTGTTTTACGCTTTCCCTGGACACGGTGATGGAAGCAAAAATCGATTTCCCCCTTCAGTGCGGAGTTGCATTTCATAGGGGAACCTTGAACTGAGTTAGACTTCATGCCCTCAAATTAATTTACCTCACGGACATTTACATTTCAGGGTTTTGAAATTGTATTTTCTATTTACCTGTATTCAGTTTCATTTTGTAGTTCCTTATTTTGTTATACCTTTCGGTTTCAGTGAAAGGGTTGTGGAAAGAAACAAGGTAAATCAAAAGCTTGTAGCTGAGCTTAACCAAACATTTTCAGGAAAAAAATACGAGTCAGTTACATTAAAATTAAATTTCATTTCAGTACTTCGGGTGTGGTGGTTATTTCCCTTGTCTCGTTGCAACACTGGCTTATGAGCAAATGTGATCTTCTGATCTGGTCCATGTAAGAAGGTTCATGCTCACGTAGCAGTGTGAAACCGGTTACACATGCAGCACCTGCACACCCTCAATGACAATGCTTATATCTTCAGGTGGCTCCTACAATCTTTTCCCATCCTTCCGAATGACAACCACTGCCATGGTGAGCTGTTCCAGGTCCATCTGAGACCTATGGTACTTGACAACAGTTAAAAATCACTGCACTGAATCCTACTTTGTGATAACTTAGTGATTATTTAAATGTGTCATTTTAATCAGAACTGAAATACTTTTCTGCCATAGTTCATGAAAGCCTTTTGCTGGAAATGGCTCTTTCATCATTACTAAATTTCAGTAAATGTTGTATAAAGGGATTAACCCTCTGTGGTCTAGGGGTAGGAAACACACTTTCACTGACTGGGGTATGATCACACATTTCTTCAAATATCATAAACTTAATTCAAGGCAAATAAATAATTTCTTATATACAGTGGTACCTTGGTTTACGAGCATAATTCGTTCCGGAAATATGTTTGTAATCCAAAGCACTCGTATATCAAAGCGAATTTTCCCATTAGAAATAATGGAAACTCATATGATCCATTCCACAACTAAAAAATATTCATATAAAAATTATTAATACAAAATATAAAGTAAAAATACATAAAACAAATTAATCTGCGCTTTACCTTTGAATCGTGGATGGTGTGAGGGAGATGAGAGGAGAAGAGAAGGGTTATTTTGTAGGACGACTTTCACTATAATTAACGGAATCTTTTTCTGTTTGTGCGACTTTAACAAGGAACCCATCCAATGACAGCCTCTTTTGCCTCCTCGATTTCGCAAAAATGTGGACACTGCATTGACGTTAAACAGATTCATCGTCGCACTGCTTTTATACTAAATTTTGACTATACGGGTGAGGCATGCCGAATGAGACCAAGCATGGGAGACGATTCCCCACAATTCCGCAGCGTGAGAAAGTGAATAACCATTGGTTCAGTTGTGATGATGTGCGCTCGGCGTCAAAACAAGAAACGCACGCATGCGTAAATCACTAGCATATACCTGTTTGCTAACAAACGAAATTGCCATAAGGTCGCGATAATGTGATTTTAATAGATATTGACCATCCAAATATCAAACAACTATTGTTGGTAATTGTGTTCAGGGGACTGAACTTGATGTAAAACCACATATTTAACAAAACATCAAGATGCATCGAAAACATTTCAGCAACATAAAACTTGTTAGTTCAGTGAGTTTACAAAAATATAAACACCACAGTTAAATTTAGGAGGGCTGCTTTATAATATTTTTATATCTAATATTCGACATGACGCAACAACTGCAGGGTGAAAAATCTGGAAAAGACATGGACGTTGTGACGTCAGATACACAGTATTAAGAAAAACATAATTGGCGTGCTTTTAGTGAAGTAAGAATAGCAGGTTAAATAGCAGGTTAAAGGAATGGGGGTGTAATTTCAAGTTGATGTAATTCAAAAGAGTAAACTGCAGTCACTAAAGTAGAAAGCTGAATGAGACTCATTCAAAATATTACATTAATTCAACTACTACCCAAATGTGAGCTAATTTCACACAGGGCTTTAAACACACTGAATGAAGCAAAGTTCAAAAAGCTGTCAACACTGCCTTTCACTCATGATGTTCAGCTCTTTCACAAACTCCTGGAAACTACTGTCAATGCTACGGACACGCATTGCATTCACCAAAGAAAATAAAATTGGACACCTTATCTCGTAATTACGAGAAAACATCTCGTAATGACGAGAAAAGTACGATCAGGTGTACAAAAAATTTTGTGTGTCTGTTTCTATGTAATGCGCTTCCGTTCTTCCCTGCCTGCATACATGCGCTTCCGTACCACTGTTTTGCTCAGTAGGACCATCACGACCACGGAAAAGGCAGTTATCGTCTGGGTAAGCTTGATACTTCCAGTGTATGGGTTATGTTAAGCGATATTTCGGTGCTAGTAGACATGTAGTAGCGTTGTTGTGCTTTTTTCTACCGTGTTTGACTGATGTGCCGTCGCTACTGTGGGCAAAGAATGCCAATTCTGGAAAATGGACATGATTAGGATAATGCTTACGTTAGAATATAGCCTTGGTAGTCTAGTTGCCAACAAGGGGACATAGCCTACCCTGCAAATGTTATGCTTTCTCAAGTGTTTCGTCACTAAGACTGAACATTGTGTAAATGGCAGCGCACATACCACATGACTACCATGATGACCTGTGGGATTTTCTCCGAGAACGAGGTGTCGCTGAAGAAAACATTAGCCAAATGCAACAAGACAAGGTATTTTCACTTTAATGGTATTAACGCAAACAGTATTTTGTTTATATACATCTATGGAAAAAAATTGAGACCACATCACTTTATTTTCATTTCATTTTGCAATTTGTGTGTATTTGTCTGTGTAAAATGTACATGTCACTATTCTTTTATATACTTCTGAACACACTTGATTGAACCTTTTAAACAAACATGTTAGGAAAACTAAAAAAGTAAATGTAAAAAAGCATTATTTTACTTCTCTAACATTAAAATAATATGGTGAAGTCCATAATATCCTCATTTGATGTGGTGTGTTTTATTCAATCAGCCAACTGAGTCAGATGTGTAGAAGTTGGAATACAACACACAGAACAGCTGCTATGTGAACACAACTCCACTTAAAAATATGGAGTCATTTATTATTTTTACAACTCTACAACTGATTAAAAGCATAACAACATGTACATTTTACTCAAATACAGTACAGACAAATTTGTAAAACCAATGAATTTTTATTCAGAGCTGTATATTTTATTGTGATTATGTAGAGTAAAAGTCATGCTTCAAGAGCAACTGCTAAATGCTGTAAATGTAAATGTTGTCATTACAGGTTTTCAAAACAAAATCAACATTCAATAAAATGTAATCTGAAGCATTTGGTAAAATGGGTCAAGAACTAATTACAAAATTGCTTTATGTTTCTCTTTTTAATAAGAAAATGTAGTAAATGTTTGATAAGAAAATATTAATTTCACTTGTTTAAAGCAAAAGTGTAATGCATAATAATATCTTGGATAAATATTTCATGTTAATGAAATTTGTGAAATGACAATATTTAAAAATGGTTACCGCAATGTGTATAAAAGAATTATAAATACTTATTCATAAGGCAGCTCTTTAAATTTGTGTTGTTTCTTCAGAGATTGAAACATCACTCATCAGTGAAACAGAAGATGCCTATCTTGAACGCTATATACCAGCGTATGGAGACAGGATTGCTATGAGGCGATACTGTCTGGAAAAACAAAAAGGAAAGAGTGACCATAGCTCAAAGATTCCCCTTCTTGAAAAGCTGAGAAACAAAATGAGGACAGCAACAGCCAGCAATGGTGAGGCATCTGGGCAGGAACCTTGGCCTGCAAAAAAATCAAAATTTAATCGATCTAGGAATGCTATAAAGAACTCACGCAAAATTGAGTTGGGTTGGATTCATAAAGGGAAACAGATGAGAAAACATTCTGGTGGTAGCACCAGGATACTTGATGTACCCAAGAATACAATCAAAAAAGACATTCTGTCCCACACAAAAGAACAGTTTTTTCCACAAAAAAAAGTAAAAAAAAAAAAGAAAATGGGAAGACTTCATGATATTTTTTACTTTAAGGATTCCATACTTGATGAGAGCACCACTGTTGGTGAGTTGTACACACTATCCAAATTTAGGATTTTACGGTTTTATCTAAGCACAAAGTGTTGTGTTGACTTACCTGACACAGAAGATGGCAGCAAGATGGGTAGACATTTCAACAGTAATAGTGAACAGCAGAGAGAGACAGATTATTCTGATCAGAACGAGGGAAGAGCAGTTAGCATGAATGAATCACAAACCGAATCACCTTATAGAGTTGAGTACTCTAATCATGGAAGCTCCAGTGCCTGTTCAGATGTGGTTGACGTGATGGATCTTACTTCTCAATCTTATGATTCAGAGGTGTTCATAAGTGGACTAGTAGCTGTATCCACTGCAAATGACCTGGATGACACGGTTCCAGTTTTCCTTTCCCCGGAGGAAGTCATCAGTGGTTCCCCCACCTCATCCACTCCTGTCTTAGAGGAACACATTGAACATTTTGACAAATTATGAGCAAGTTATGAGCTACCTCCAGTTCATATCCTTCTTCACAGAGTAAATCTGCTTGAAGAAATGATCTGTCATTTTAAAGATGAATGTATTCTTAACTGCTCCTTAAAGTATAGCTGGTTCAGCCCGCGGTAGTCAATACAAGGCCGGAGAGTCCCGTCCTTCTTTTCTACGAAGAAGAACCCCGCTCCTGCTGGTGAAGATGATGGCCGAACAATTACAGACACTAGAGCACTATTTATGTAATCCTCCATAGCTTTCCTCTCAGGGCCAGATAGGGAGTACAGGTGACCTCTAGGGGGCGAGGTACCCAGTAATAAATCGATCGCACAGTCAGAAGGTCGATGAGGAGGAAGAGAGGATGCCTGGGCTTTACTGAATACCTGTTTCAGGTCCAAGTAGGCGGCAGGAACCAAAGACAGGTCAGGAAACTCCTTCTCCTCCAGAACCAATGAAGGGAGAGCTGTGCGGAGACACTGTGAATGGCAAAAAGGACTCCAACCCATAATGGACCCCTTCTTCCAATCGAGGTGAGGATTGTGCTTAACCAACCAAGAGTGGCCTAACACTATAGGTGCTTGGGGAGAATCAATCAAATACAAGGATAATTCCTCCACATGATTACCCCCAATAGAAAGGCTCACCAGAAGTGTAGCACAGGTGATGGTGGCCATTCGACGTCCATCCAGCGCATGGGCCACCAACTGCGTCTGGACCGGCATGGTAGGCAGACTCCACTGGCGGACCAGCGTGGTGTCAATGAAATTTTCATCTGCTCCGGAGTCCACCAGAGCGGCTAAGGGCTGCTAGATCTCACCATAGGAGAGCAGCACCGGAAGGAAAGTGCGTCGAACGGAGGAGGGAAATATAGGAGCTACACCCACCAGGACCCTCCTCTTCACTGGTGGGTGCATCCTTTTACTGGGCATTTTGAAATGTAATGTCCCACCTGCCCACAGTACAGACAGGCATTGGTGGTCTGTCGCCGTTGTCGTTCTGCAGGGGACAAACGGGTTCAGTCCACCTGCATGACTTCAGCGTGGGGCTCAGGAGAGCTCACACCAGCTGTTTCTCGGACACCCGAAACATCAAACAGTCTGTGACGTTCACTGCGGCGCTGACGGAAGCGGTTGTCCACGCGAATAGCATGGTTTACTAATTCTTCGAACGTAGCTGGCATTTCTCTGGATGCCAATTCATCTTTTACGTTTTCAGACAGCCCGTTATAAAACGCATAAAACTGAGCCTGCGTATCCCAGCCCGTGGACAGCGCAAGGGTCTGAAAAGCGATGGCGAAATCAGACACCGAGTGGTTGCCTTAACGGAGCTGGAGTAATTCACATGCTGCCTCTCTGCTATGTGTCGAGCGATCAAAAACCCGCTTCATTTCTGCAGTGAATCCCAGTAGGGTTGTACAAAAAGGTGCCCCGGCTTCCCACGCTGCAGTCGCCCATTCGCGAGCGGGTCCAGTCAACAAGGTAATTATGTAAGCGACCCGAGTGCGATCAGAAGGAAATGCAGAAGGCTGCAACCCAAAAATCAGCCCCGCGTGATGTCATAGGGGCTTCCCCTGAGCGATCCATGAGAGAAAGACATTGATCCAGTATTGTGCATGGTGTTTTCTTAAAAATTCCCACAATTGTTCAATCCTTTGGTTGTGATTACTCGAGCCAGTAATATAGCATCTCCCAGAAAACTGGTCTTCATGGTTACCTCTTAAAAATATCTGCATCTGCTCCACCAGACAATTTTCTGTTCCTAGATCTGACCTGATTTGCGTGGGAACTCCGTTCCTGTTTTCCACTTCATCAATGAAGTAACCAGCAATAACCCTGCAATTGCTATTTGTGGAATAAGCGTGTATTCATATGATCATACGCGAAAATCCATCAACGGCACCATTAATACATATCCCGTATGGTTTTAGTTTGTCGTATAAATCGACATGCCACAAGAAGTTTGGACTTGGGTTCATATATAGACATCGTCTAAGGCGATTCCGTAGCCTTAACTGTACTCCTTCGGGATCTAGGATTTTCAGCAAGTATCTAACTGTTCTTTGCGACACCACCAAGCCAGACTGGATGCATTTTAAATGCATGAACTTATACCCATGGAGCCTCCCATTTTGGTTAAGCTGCTCCTACAGGAATAGAGCGACTTCCAGGTGGTCAGACCAGGCTTTGCACCTGAACAATCCCAGCGACTTGAGATGCCTACGTAGTGTTGACATGCTAATATTAAAGTCATCAAAATTTACCAGCATTAATATTTCCCAGTGCCTCATCCAGAGAAGAAAATAAAACCACAATAAATCAGTTAGTACAGGTTCCATTGTCCTCTATCTGACTCTGTAGTATGACGACTGATCCAGATAACGAGATGTTTTCTCAAAATTACAAGATCCTTTTCTCATAATTACGAGATCTTTTCTCGTAATTACGAGATGTTCTTTCGTAATTACAAGATGTTTTCTCATAATTACGAGATCCTTTTCTCATAATTACGAAATAAGGTGTCCAATTTTATTTTCTTTGGTGAATGCAATGCGCTTCCATACAATGCAGCATCTGAAATCCTGAAAAAGATATCATCATCAGAGTTATGCATCAAAGTTATGCAGAGCTTGCTAAAGCTACACTTGCAAGAGTAATTATTTTCAATTGAAGGTAGGCTGAAGTTTCTAAAATGCAGCTTAAAAGCTTCCAGGAAAGAGATAACACACTTCTCCATGAAGATGTTGCAGTGGGCCATTCCAAATTTGAACAGAAACTCCGTAGCCATTTTAATAGAATTAATATCAGAGGTAAAAGAGGTCAAAAGATTGCTGTCCTTCTCACTCCAGATATGGTAGATGTCCTAACACTTTTGGTTAATAAAAGAACAGAGTGTGCGGTTCAGGACAACAACTGGTTCTTGTTTGCCAGACGCAACTGCCAAAATCATTACAGGTCAAGATTGCTTGAGGCTCTATGCAACTCAATGTGGTGCTCAAAATCCACATCATCTCAGATCAACACATTTGTGCAAACGTGGCAACTCTCTCACAAATTCTTAACTTGAAAAACAATGAATTGGATGAAGTTGCTGACTTCTTGGGACACAATATTTGAGTACTACAGGCCCCCAGAAGCAACAACTCAGCTGGCTAAAATATCAAAGCTTCTACTTGCCATGGAAAAAGGGTGTCTCTCTAGCCTGCAAGGAAAATCACTGAATAACACTGAAATTGAAGGTACGCTTCTGTTCTTTTTATGAGAAATATATGAGTACCCTCAAGTGGGCTGGTGAACTTGATGCACATCAGAAACTTTTAAAACGTTATGCTGTATGCATAATGTGTTTTGTAGCAAGTTCCCATTACATTGATAATAACTATTATCAGTATCTATATATTAAAGACCTATGAAGAACTACCCCCAAGTTGCTGTTCAGATGTGCTCTCTTGGAAATTAGTATATGTTGGGGGGATTTTTTGGATTTTTTTATCTTTAATTAGTCAATGGCAAGAAAACTGTATACAATTGTCTTGATAACAGTAAAGAAACACAGCTGAGTCAGAGAACTTTTCTCAAATGACTCTTGGGAGACCTTTTTTCTCAGAGAGCTTTAGAGGTGGTGGTCTCTTATTTTCAGTATTCTTTGTGTTGACTTCCTGCCTTATTCAGCCAGTTGATGTGTGTAATTAATTTGGGTATGACCTGGGTTTGAATCCATCCATTCTTTAAACCATTGTGAAGCTCAGCTTTCTGAATAGCCTTGAATAACATAAAGTTTAAGTGTCTAAGTGCTAATTAAACAGGATAATGTTAAGTTTGACATTACTACATATTATAGTGCAGAAATTATGCTGTCATGCTTTGTAAATAACTAGTTTCTGTTCTTTATAATTAATATACAGATTTAACTTTTAGATATTGGTTGTTTGCATTACTGAAAGAACTGGCTTACTCAAAATGATCATTCTCATCTGTCACTACTGTATTTGCCTTATGATAGAGGGGGACTGCAATATCCAAATCCTATGTGGTATTACTGGACAGCATAGTTAAGTGTCATGACCTGCTCGCCTGATCCTCGTGTGTGCCACACCCCCTTATTACCTACGTGTACTACCCCGATTGTGATCACCTGTTACCTGTTATTTTCTGCGTGTCTTGTGTATTTAGTCCGCGTCTGAGTTAGTGTTCCCCAGATCGGTCACTGATGTTCGTCGCTGTCAACCCCGTTTGTGCCAATAAACCCCTATTAACGACTTCACGGCTTTGCTGCCTTCTTGCCAGCTGGCCGATCTTAACACTAAGGTCTATTATGTTTTATTTTAAAAAATGATTGGGTAGCTATGGAATCTTGTGGTTTGAGGCTCCTTTTACCCTTACATATGTACTCAGATACATCAGTAAAACTACAGAAACAAACCACTAACCCGATTGTTAGACATATGATAAAAATATGGTATGATATTAAGGGTCATTTAAAGGAGCCTTGTTCTATTTCAAAATAAAGCCCAATTTGGCACAACCAATTCCTACCAGGAAGAATAGATGAAGCCTTTAAGTTATGGGCCTTCAAAGGGCTTGAAAAAAATTCAAGACTTATATTTGTCAGAATCTGAGACCATGATGTAAATTGAGGAATTAAGAAATAAGTTCCTGATAAACAACACTTTTATGATATCAACAATGACGAAATTTTATGAGTATCTCAAAAGAATGCACTGACCAGATCCCTATAATCCCTCATCAAAAGAATGCTTAAGGGTTTGATTTCTGAATTTTATAGTGTGCTGGTGTCTGGTTCTGTTGAGAGTTCACAAGACAAAGCTTGGAATGGATTGTTGGCCTCTGGAGTCTCAGAAGAGGACTGAAGATTGGCCTGTACTGGAGCACAAATTTGTACTGTTAATGCATGGCTCAAGCTATTGCAGTATAATTGGTTAATGCAGACATATGTGACGCCAGTCAGACTAAACTAATGCAACTCAAATATACCAAATACTTGTAATGAATGCAAAGAAGAAAGGGGAACATGGTTTCATGGTGTTTGGCAATGTAGGAATTCAAAAATACTGGGAAGATATAAAATATATTGTTGAAAAAATAGCCTCACATTCAATACCTCTGGACCCAAGGTTGTTCCTAATGGGTGTACACTCAGGTAACCATAGATACAATAGGAGTCAGAAGTAATTTATAGACCTCACTCTGTTAAATGGTAGAAAAGTCATTGCATTAAGATGGAAGAGTGAATACACCCCAAATATCCAGCAATGGATAAAGCAAATTTTACTATGTCTGCCTCTAGAAAAAAATTACATATATTTTGAGCGGTACAATAGAAATATTTCAAGATATATGGTGTGCAGATGTCATAGAAAAACAAAACAAAGTGTGGGGGTAATGGCAGATAAATTATTCACTACTAACAATCAACGATACTTTAAAAGAGATCAGCAAAAACATGAAATGTGCATCACATATATAAATGTTTGACTAAATCTTGTGCATTGTCAGTTTCTGGTTTTGAATCTCCTACTTATCATTTACCACTTTACATTATAGAAGCAATGAATGAGGTTATGTTTCTTTCATATCACTCCCAGGTGGGGCTGTGCTGACCATGGCTCTCTTTGCATAGGTTCATCTGGCCGGATCGGAACATCAAATGGCACAGTGTTATCCTCGATAAAATACTATTCTTCCCATGCTTGATTATGGTGACGTCATTCACAGATCAGCTTGTAAGAGTGTACTTCAGAAGCTTAATGTTCTTTACCATTCTGCTATCCACTTTGCTATAAGTGCTCCCTTCAAAGCTCATCACTATACGCTTTATTCTTCTGTAAATTGGCCTTCTTTATATACATGTCAAAATATACATTGGTTCATGCTCATCTATAAAACTCTTCTAGGGTTGTCTCCTGTCACGTATAGGCAAGAAGGAGATCGGAGATCCAGAAGAGCAGGAATCAGGAAGGTTTATTAATGTGATCAGCTCCCTTCCCCAGATGGCGAGGGACAGGGCAGGTGTCCCGAGTCGGATCT
>JAOYFF010000224.1:0-16124 GCA_025773925.1 Cryptomyrus ogoouensis
GGTCTCCAACTCCGGTCCTGGAGAGCTACTATCCAATCGGTTTTCAATCCTACCTGGCTTCTGATGAGCCACACCTGGCCCTGGTATTTACCTGAGAACAGGTGTGGCTCATCAGAAGCCAAGTAAGACAGAAAACCTACTGGATAGTAGCTCTCCAGGACCGGAGTTGGAGACCCCTGCTTTAGATGAAAGAAATGCTCTAACTTTCATAGTATTCCTCACTTGGTAAAAGCTAGACTGTACCTCTTTATTAACATGAGGTTTAAAATTAAACTGGAGTCAAAGATCACTCCTAAGTTTCTAGATAGTGGTTTAATATTGTGTGCCAATGAACCTAAGGCCTGCTTCACATGAGCTGTGTTACACTGTGGCCCAATTACTAAAATCTCTGTTTTGTCGGTGTTAAGCTGAAGTTAGTTATAGGATAGGTTTATGGTAAGGGGTTGTTTTTCAAGGGTTGGACTTGGCCCCTTAGTTCCAGTGTAAGGAACTCTTAATGCTGCATTTTGGACAATTTCATGCTCCCAACTTCATGGGAACAGTTTGGGATGGCTCCATCCTATTCCAACATGACAGCACGCCAGTGCATAAAGCAAGGTCCATAAGGACATGGATGAGCGAGTCTGGTGTGGAGGAACTTGACTAGCCTGCACAGATCCCTGACCTCAACCCGATGGAACACCTTTGGGATGAATTAGAGTGGGGACTGCGAGCCAGGCCTTCTCATCCAACATCAGTGCTTGACCTCAGAAATGCTTTCCTGGAAGAATGGTCAAAAATTCCCATAAACACACCTATACCTTGTGGACAGCCTTAGCAGAAGAGTTGGTGGGCCAATTCCATATTAAAGCCTATGTATTAAGAATGGGATGTCATTAAAGTTCAGGTGTATGTAAAGGCAGGTGTCCCAATACATTTGGTAATATAGTGTATGTTAGCAGTGTTGTTTGGCTCCAAGGACAAGTACAGCTGTAGATCATCAGCATAACAGTGAAACTTAATGCCATATCACCAGGTGACATGTTCAAGAGGGAGCATAAACAGGGAAAAAAAAAATTAATAGTGTGTCACATCACATGACCTGGTCAACTGACCTAAACACAGCAGAAATGGTAACTGGAGCTAAGGGTCTGCTCAAGGACCCAATGGTGGAATCATGGCTGACCCTGCTCTGTGACCCCAGCTTACCTCACTTATATGTGGTTTTAGACAAAAGTATTTGCTTATTTATAAAATTAGAAAGGGGGGCTGTCTGAAAAACAGCATTGTATTCCCCGGACAGCCCCATCACCTGCTCCCCCCATCTAATCTGCCCTCATCACACACTCACCAACCTGTAAAATTTATAGAATTACTGGAATGGGAATGTGAAAGTTAATAAATACGTTATTACCTGAATGCTGTGAGTCCTTGTTGTGATATGTAGGTCTAGAGCTGCACTTATTAATTTATTTCATATTCCAATTACATGACAATTTGCAAAATCTGTCCCTACCAATTAGGTGGTTCCTTCTATTCCTTTGTGTATGTTATAATGTTTATATTTGAAAATGTCATTTATATTATTTATTTGTTTAAATATGTTTATATTTCCTTTATTTCTCTTTTGCACAAAGTTCAACATATTACGTGACATGAAAGTAAGAACTGTATCAGATACACTCATGCTATACACAGGGCCCTGGAGGTGTTTGTTTTTTTCAGACACATGATGTATCTTTAACTCATTTACATTTAACTGACGCTTTTATACAAAAAGGTTTACAACAGAGGGAAGGGCTACAACTTAAACATGCTTCCGAGGATTTGAACCCACAAGCTCTGTTAAGCTACTGAGTACCACTGTCATTAGAGTAAAACATGCTTTAGTGCCCAGAAAATTACTAACTTGAGTCACGTGGTCAGAAAAAACTAGACAAATCGCGTCCCATATTGGTTCAAAATTGGACACAGCATTTTGCTTTACTCACAATATAACGGATGGGTGCAAATTCTAATCCTCACATTTCATAGAAGACTTAATTCCACAACTACATTGGCATGTTCCTTTTGCACAACAAAAAACTGAAAAGCAAACATTCTTATTTATAGCTTATACAAAGATTTAGTTACAATCAACAAGATTAGTATTTATAAATTGGAGTATTTCTAGCTCTTGGTTCTTGCACTTAGAGTATACCAGTTCCCTGCCCACAAATCAACAAGAAATACTGGCAAACAAGTGACTTCATCTTGTGTGATGATTGAAATCACGTTCAGTCACGATTAAACACTCTCCCTTTCAGGCATACTTAGACAAACATACATATACACTTTTTAGAGCAAAGCTTGGGGTGCATGGTAAAGCCATTTATTCGGTGACATATCTCGCCAATGAATACACTGGACTGCACTAGGATAAAGTGACACAATTAAATTCCCCCACGATAAAGAAAATGCTGCAATCATAAGTAAATATTGTTTCAACTCTCTAAAAAGCGTGACACAATTAAATTCCCCCATGAAAAATTCCACTGTTTCCCACAATACATTTTGCCAACCAGCTACCAGATAAAATTTCCCTAGTGAAATGGCTAGCAAAAAACACACACTAAAAATCAACTTTATTACAGAATATTCAGAAAATCATCTTGTGTCCCATGTATTGTTTCAGAATCACTGACCTGTACAATGTTCCTGGGAAGTTGTCAAAAAGATCCACAGCACAAGTTTAGATATCAGATCACTGTGTTCACAAGATAGATGGCTGCATGCACCATTTTCACTCACAGCTGCCCTAGCAGTTCTAATTTTTCAATTTTGAGGTGATTTGAAGGGTACATTTTCAGGTGTAGATTTTCATCCATATACTGTTTTTGTGAAGTAATAAACAGATCCGTGAAAGATGAAATAGAGAGAATTCAGTACTAATAGCAATTAGAGTGGTCACTAATTGCAGATACTTCAATTTTAAGAACATAAAAAATTTTACAAACGAGAGGACACCATTTGGTCCATCAAGCTCGTTTGGGGAGAATTCAACTAAGAGCCTCTAACGCGACCTTCCTTTCAAAATGCCTCTTAGCAAGTCTAATATTATTTTTTAACTCAACCTGTAGTAGAGCTGGGCAATTAATTGAAAATTCAAAACCTCTAATATAATTTTGTCAGTTTGTTTTTTGTTTTTTTTAATTCAGTTAATACTTTCCCTAGTGTGTGTTCATGTACTGTCCCCTTAAAAACACATCACCACATGTGCTGTCACGTGACTCTGCCCCGTCCAGTCTGAGACATTTTTTACTTGCCTACTTTGTCTTGCGGTAACCCGTCTGCACAGAAAATAGGTCAGGAAAGTAATTTTCTCTCAATTACAAATGTAGACTCATCAAAGTTTATGATAAACTGCAAAAAACGAGCCAATGAGATGCAGTAGCTAAACTACAATAAGCTATATTTTATGTACAGTACTTTTATAGTGTATTTCAATTATACATAGTTCAGTAATTTGATTTGTGCAGTACTGTAATTTGAAAAGTGTTTGAAACAGCTGTACTATATTTTGACAGAGTCAATAGCAACAATCTGCCTGAGGCCTAAAGAAAAAGACAAAATATCGGTTATAAGGATTATCTGCTTATAGTGATCAATTTCACCCAGACAGACATGACCGCAATAAATGTTTTTTTTTTGTTTGCAAGAAATGCAAACAATATATTTTCTACTTCTTTAGGGAACTTCCCTTTTATATTAAAACTAAAATTTGACCTTTTTCATAAGATGTGTTTTATTTCAAGCGATTTGTGTATGATTTCAGTTGTTCGAAATTAGTGCTGCCACTAACAACTATTTTTTGATCAGATAATCTTGTTGGGTGCAAGATGGCGCCGTGAGTAGTCATAGCGGCCCGGCGCTACACGAGATTTAGCAGTTTTCTTTTTATTTTTTGTGTTTTTACATTTATTTTCCTGAATCGTGTATCAGTCGCACACATGCAGTACAGCAGGACTGAACTTATTATGGTTCAGGAGCAAAATAAGCACCAAACTTGTAATGAAAGTGGCTGGGACTTCATTCCACCGGCTCCGTTCACAACATTCCACTGCTGAAGCGGCGCAGGCAACGGAGGCACAGGAAACAGAAAAGGGACAAGAGAGGGGGGCTGATGGCTAAGCTAAATGCTAGCCCCCACAAACAGGTCATTCCAAGTCTCTTTCTTGCCAACTCCCAGGGTGTGTCCGAAATTGCACACTTGCGCACTTTTAGTACGCGATTTTAGGGCGTAGTGCGTTCACACTGACAACTAAGCTAAAATTCAGTGCACTGAAAGGACCCGGATGGTGCACTAAAAACGGCCAGAAAACGCAGTGCAGAATGACGGACACTACTCGCACTAAACGGACGCCATTTTGACTACGTACGGAAAGGGGATGGACTTTCGGCAAGTTTTCAGAGTTGAATTAAGGCGGGCAACAACACAGACACGTAAGCCCAAGCGGAGGCAACTGCTTCATATAAATCTAAGTAACGTTAATAAAATTATTTTACTGATGTATACTGCGGTGTGTAGTCTGTCACTCTCTGACGACAGTTATAGATAATTTGTTTGAGTTTGCGATTATATCGACTTAGAAGAGTTCGCACACGTAAATGTTAGCAGTTTTTTAGGCGGTCGTAGATAGGTTATATACCCGCAAATAAAACCACAAGGAAATTCATTGTAAACAAAACACAGCAGATACTTTGGCGCGCTGGAGAATTGCGATTAAATGCTTCCGGTAAGTGCAAAACGTTAGTGTTCCATTTAGGACAGCACTTACCCATGGTAGTGTGCACTACAGAAGGAAGTGCGCATTGCGCACTACGCACTACATCTCAGTGCACTGACGCAAGTGCGCGATTTCGGACACACCCCCGGTCACTCAACAAGAAAATGGATGAGCTACGACTGCGGATTATCTCACGCTGCTTGGATTACTGTGTGATGGTAATAACAGAAACATGGTTGGACTCTTTCACCCCACTAACTGTGACCGAGCTAATAGGCTATGCTACCTTCAGAGTGGACA
The DNA here is from genome assembly GCA_025773925.1 of Cryptomyrus ogoouensis. Lineage (NCBI taxonomy): Eukaryota > Metazoa > Chordata > Actinopteri > Osteoglossiformes > Mormyridae > Cryptomyrus > Cryptomyrus ogoouensis. The sequence goes on from JAOYFF010000224.1 coordinate 5,046, forward strand.
GAACAACCAAATCCGGTAAGAAGCGGGGAGGAGGACTGTGTGTGTTTGTGTACAACAACTGGTGCACTAACGCCACAGTTAAAGATATTCACTGTTGTCCGGACATGGAATATCTGATGGTACAATGTAGACCGTTCTACTTCCTGAGAGAGTTCATGTCGGTTGTTATAACCGCAGTTTATGTGCCGCCACAGGCTAATGCTAAGCTAGCCATGGAGAAGTTACAACGTTCCATTAACCAACAGCTTACGGCGCAGCCGGACTGTGTTATAATTGCAGCGGGAGACTTTAGCCACTCAAACCTGAAGTCTGTCCTGCCCGGAATATATAAAAACGTGAGCTTTCCGACGAGGGAAAATAACATTCTGGACCAGGTCTACACCAACATTCCAGAGGCCTACAAAGCCACCTGTCTGCCACACTTTAGACTTTCAGACCACCTCTCTCTGTCCCTGATACCTGCCTATAAACCTCTAATCTACAGACAAAGACCAACAGTTAAAACAATTCAGATGAGGAGTGAGGAAAGCACTGCAGCCCTACAATACTGCTTTGACACTACGGATTGGGGAATATTTGCAGAGGGAACAGACCTAGAGGGTCACACAGCTGCTGTGCTCTCTTACATTAACTTTTGCACTGGGAGTGTTACCTCAGGGTGCGTGCCCTGCTCAGAGCACGAGATGCTGCCTTTAAGTCAGGAGATCAGCAGGGTTACAAATAGACACGTCGGTCCCTGCTGAAAGGCATCAAAAAGGCCAAGCGCAGACACAAACAGCGCATCAAGGAACACTTTAACAGCAACAACTCCAGACATATGTGGCAGGGTACCAAGGCACTTATCACCTACAAAGACGCCCACACACCAGCAGACTCCTCAGACAGCACCCTACCTGACACCCTAAATAGGTTCTTTGCTTGCTTTGATCAACACAACAGTATGGCCCACACTCTTCCTACTCTTCCAAAAAGGGTCGACACCCCCATCCAGCTGCAGCAACATCAGGTCAGAACCATCTTGCGCAGAGTCAACGTGAGGAAAGCAGCTGGTCCAGATGGAGTTGCAGGGAGTTTCACAACCATCTTCAACCTCTCGCTACTGCAGTCTGTAGTTCCGACCTGCCTTAAGTCAGCCACCCTTGTTCCACTGCCCAAGAAGAAGAGCCCACTGAGCTGCTTGAATGATTACCGCCCAGTTGCTTTAACTCCCATCAACGGCAAGTGCTTGGAAAGACTCATCATGCCCTACATTAAGGCCGCTATTGCAGCTGACACCGACCCACATCAGTTTGCATACAGGGCAAACAGGTCGACAGAAGATGCCATGATAACCGCTCTCCACACAGCCCTCAAAGATCTGGACAACAGCAACACCTATATGAGGATGCCATTTATGGAATTCATCTTTGCCTTTAATACGGTATGACCACACAAGCTGGTTCAAAAGCTGAATAACCTGGGCCTCAGCAGCTCACTGTTCACCTGGATAAGGGATTTCCTCAGCAACAGAACATTAGGTTAGGAGACCACATCTCCTCCACTCTCATCCTGAACACAGGCACGCCGCAGGGGTGTGTCCTCAGTCCTCTCCTCTACTCCCTTTTCACCGACTGTTTTCCCATTCACACCAGCAACACCATCATCAAATTTGCTGATGACACCACCATTGTAGGACTGATTGACAACAATGACGAATCAGCCTACAGGGAGGAGGTTCAGCAACTGAGGCAATGGTATGACAGTAATGACCTGGAACTGAATACATCTAAAACCAAGGAGATGATAGTGGACTTCAGGAGAGCCAATCGGGCTGAGCACTCTGCCCTCTACATTGACGGAGAATAGGTAGAAAGGGTGGAAAGCTTCAAGTTCCTAGGGGTCCACATCTCCGCCGACCTCACCTGGTCCACAAACATCTCTCACCAGGTGGGGAAGGCACAACAAAGAATGTACTTCCTCAGGAAGGTACATCAGGCCCACCTCCCCAAAAGCTGCTGACCAATTTTTACCGCTCTACCATTGAGAGCCTCCTGACCTACTGCTGCACAGTGTGGTTCAGTAGCTGCACTGAGGAAGACAGAAAGAACCTGCAGCGGGTGGTAAGGGCGGCAGAGCGTGTAATCGGAACAGCACGGCGCTTGTGATTGATGAGACGTGCTGTATAATGTATATCCTAAATCGCGATTTTTGCGACTAATGTCACCTCTGTATAGCATGTACGCCCTCACCTTTTTCTTCGACCTGTGCTTATCCAGCTCTCTTCCATCCCCCTCTCCTCACTTGTGGCATTCACAATATCTCCCTAAAAAGCGCATTAACTATCTCCTCTAACTCCTTGTTGTGCTGGATGAGAATTAGCTGCTCCTCAAGGTCATGGACCTTGGCCCTGAGGGTGTCAACCAGCTGAAATCGTTTGCATATGAAGTCCAACTCAACAAGAAAAGATTGGAAAATGTCCTCCAGGCCCTGACTGCCGACCAAGCAAGGCTTTAAGAACAACTGCCCCTTTCCATGGAGCGCAATATTCCCCCATAAGTGTTTGCTGTAGAGATATGCGTACAGATATACGTGACTTCAGCTGTAGTTCACACACCACACTGTGTTTATAACAAACAGCAAACAGCACTCGTGCAGCAGTAAAACCCTCACTCAGATGCCCACTTACAAAGACCAAGTTAGACATGCTATTTTCACACACACAAATAAATAACATAGCAACGCACCTGTTAAATCCTTTCTGAGTTATCGTTGTAATTGGATAAACCATTTTTTGCTATTACTATGTGGAGCTGCTTCAGTTTTGAGACAATCTGTTTTAGGATCACTTTCAGTTTGTCACCCCTACAATGCGCCTGCAAGGTTTGAATGAAATCTGTTACATACTATCAGGTTGGGTGGCACCAATATAGTTTAACTTTTAAACTGAGTTAAATCAAGATTTATCTACTAATCCTGTTGCACCACACTTTAATTCTAGTTTACAGTTAATCCTGGTTAAATCTAAACCTTTGGTAATCTCAGTTTAATTTCCACTTAAACCTAGATTAAATTTAAGTCTGTTGCACCAGTAAATGTAAACCTAGTATAAAGCTGGATTAGTAGTCATATTGAAATCACCCCTTGAGGAGGTTTATGTTAGGTCTGTTTCAGTTTCATTGACAACATGGTTACATTTCTTTGCTGGTTTGGATTGGAGGAAAGAGTCCCATATAGGGAAATTTGAGACATGGTCAAGCCCAGTTGAATTTTTTAAAGCAATAGTGAGTTTTCCCAGTGGTATAGATTTAAAAAAATGTGTCATATACTTCAATGGGAATGTTGGACCAGCTATCATGCATGGAGGTGTGCTGTACCTCCACTTCCCCCTGTTCCTAGCAGCATTGTGTTTTCAGATTGTTGACATGGAACTTTTTGGAGTTCAGAAGTCCACAGTCTGCAGCTTTCATACCACCATACCTTGCTGATTGGTTGACCTCTGCTTGTGTCTCCAAATTTCTGCATCGGAAAATTTGATTGCTTTTGTCTAACATTGCTAATTCCAGCGGTGAAACTAGTCGGCACTTATTAGAAGGATAAGGTTACATCATTTTTATTATGTGAAAAATGAAAGATCGATCTGCTGGCCAAATTTAATAAGAGTCATGAACATGCCACGGGTCATATAAGTAAAATACAAATAACAAACTGTGTCTTGTCAATCACGATCGATCCCCCAATAATTAACAGATAAGTAACAAAATTACTTTTTTTGGCGTGATGGTGTAGTTTCATATGAAATTACATGTTTAATCTAACAAACCTTTCTCGTCTCCTATGCTTATTTTGATTACTAATCCAGGGAGTGAGAATGGGGAACTTTTTCATAATTGAAAGCACTACTGCTCAAGTAATGTCCAAGTTGTGTGTGAAAAGTAAAAGTAAATCAGCATTTACTCAGAGCAAAAGTGTGGTTAAAGTAGTGACTTTAAAGTTCAGGAGACATTTGCGTTAACTTTATTTAGGGCCATGTTTATTTAGCCAAGGATGCATCATGAATTTATTTACATTTTGTCAGAATCCATCATAGCAGACAATGAACCTAAATGAATCCTATTTTAATCATAGTTTAAACTGGTTTAACCAAGGTTAAAATTCAGATGTGCAACATGTCTCTGATTAATTATAAACCAATTTAAACCTAGATTTACTAACCCAAGATTAAATCTAAACCAGGATAAATTTAATCCAAGTTGGTGCAACCCAGCCTTATAGTTACTACTGTATGGTAATTTTGATCTATTACAGCTGCCATTTCCTTCCTTTGGTGCCACACAGCACTGCTGCTTCAATTTTGGGGCAAACTGTCTTAAGCAGTTGCTATTTGGCACCCATACAATGCATCTGACAAGCTTGGCAAAGATCCCCCAAAAACTTCTTGAGTTATCATCTTAATAGGGTTTGCGATATGACGATATATGTCAGACGATGAAATAAAAATGTCTGAGTGCAATATGTTTAGCTATTCTTCTCCCGTCATTAGCAGTACAATGGTACCTCGGTTCTCAAACTTAATCCGTTCCGGACTCCGGATCGAATCCTAAAAAGTTCGAGTTCTGATAAAATTTTTCCCATAAGAAACGGAGAAGATTGCAGTGTTAGAGGGACATATCCAGACATTACGGGAGAGTGAGAGTTTTATTGATTCAGTACTAGCGGCTCCGGATATGTCCTGGATAGGTAGCAGAGCCTTCGCAGCAAGGCGACTGGGTGACGACCCGACGGCATAGTCATAAATCCAAACCTAACTCACACTGGCACTGTTCGCCCATTCGTGTTTCCAACAGGTTCTCCCTACTCAGTGAAACACCCACTGAGATGCTTGGTGAAAGCGCTCTGGTAACTGGAGATTCTATTCTAAGAAACGTGAGAGTAGCGACTGTAGTGACCATAGTAGGCGGTCTTCTTGGTGCCAGAGCGACCAACATCTCAGCATATTTAAAAGTGCTGCCTAACAGTAAGTGTAAATACTCTCAGATTATTTTCCATGTCAGCACTAATGATGTCCGATTGAGCCAATCGGAGATCACCAAGACAAATTTCATAGAGGTGTGTAACCTTCTAGACATGGCGATGAAATATACAGCAGATTATCATCGCTGCATCGCTGGTTGTCGGAATGGTGCCCGATAAATGGTGTGAGTTATATAGACAATTGGTGAATATTTGGGGGTAAAATCAGTGAGTGATTTGCTTATGGGTTCTGACTGTGGCTGTATATCTTTGTTGGTATTACTAGACTAGCTCGTCCGATCCTCCCATGGGCCACGCCCCCTCATCTACCTCGTGTGGAATCCCAGTGTTTACCAGCTGTCATTAATTCAGTGTATTTATGTCTGTGTTTAAGTTTGTTTCCCCAGTCTGGTCATTGTATTGTCAAGCTGCGTTTGCTGCCTCATTGCTTGCCTTCCCTTCAATTAAACCCCGTATTTTCCCAACTCCTAGTGTCCTGCTGCTCTGTCTGCGCTCCGTGCGCAGTACAACGTGACAGAATGACCGGATTCACACAGAAGATGCCTCGCCTGACCGAAGCGGAATACCTTGAGTTGATCGACATGGTAATATACTGGCTCACCCAGCCCAAGATGAAAAGGGACCCCATGGCTCAAGCCCTCGCTATCAAGTCGAGGGAGATCCTGGAGCAGATCTCTCCGCCCGATAGCTCATATCTCACAGTGGACCAAGCCAACCTGCGGCGTTTGAGGGGAGGAGTGGCTGAGGCAATGATCAGACAAGTATATCTAGACTGCGGATTACCTCCTGCCTCACCAGTCGATACAGCCCCAGCTCCGGCATAAGCGGGATTCCCGTCTGTCTGACGCAAGTCCCACTAGCTTCCCCGTGGCCCTTAAAGGGGCTTACCCCACTGTGCTCGTCGCCGCGGTGTTCGTCGCACCCAAGTTGCCAGCCTCCAAGTCCAGCAAGCCGGCTCCTAAAGCGCCTAATCTCACTGGGCTCCTGAAACGCCCCTCTTCCTCCTGTCTGTCCCAGAGGTGAACCTCCTGGTAGGCTCACTTTCCCTCGCCCCAGTCCCTGCAGCCCGTGCCTTCGTAGGCACACACCTGGCCCGTAAAGGTGCCAGGGCTGAGGAGGACGCGATTCCCCAGATCCCCAAGAAAGGGGCGTCGGCTCCACTCCCCATGGTTCCCACGCCCGAGGCTCGTCTGCCTGCTGCTTCACCTGTGCCCGAGACTCGTCTGCCTGCTGCCTGTTGCCTCGCCTGTGCCTGAGGCTCGTCTGCCTGCTGCTTTGCCTGTGCGCGAGGCTCGTCTGTCTGCTGCTTCGCCTGCGCCTGAGGCTCGTCTGTCTGCTGCTTCGCCTGTGCCCGGGGCTCATCTGCCCACAGTTTCACTGTTGTCTGCGCCAGATGGTTCTTTACCCTCTAGGGTCTTTAATGGCAGGTAACAGGGGAGCCTATGGTGCAAGCCTCCCCAGGGGCTACTCCTGGAACAGCTGCGGAGGAAGTTTGCCGCTGTTACTCCAGCATCCCCACCCCAGCAGCTGGAGAAGGCGGAGTAAATCCTGAGGAGGCAGCTCCACTTGGGGATGGAGCAGGCTTCCTCAGCAGAAGACGCCGCGCCCGTACCTGAGGCACAACCCCCGGCTGCAGCCGCTTTCCCTGAGGCACAATCCCCGGCTGCAGTCACTTCCCCCAAAGCTCATGCATTGCCCTCCGTGGCTCCTGACCCTGCGGTTCCTGCACCACCTTGCAACATTCCCATCCCGACTGCTGACACGCCACCCTGCAAGGTTCCCATCCCGGCAGCCAACGCGCCGCCCTGCAATGTTCCTGCTCTGACACTCGAGGTTCCCGTGCCCGTGGTTCCTGCTCCAGCACCCGAGGTTCCTGCACCAGTGGTTCCTGCTTCAGCGCCAGAGGTCCCTGAGCCTGGGGTTCCTGCTCCACCTCCCCTGACCCCTCGGCCTGCAGCCCACTCAATATCTGAACCTCCGGCTGCAGCCCCCCTAGTTCCTGAACCTCCAGCTGCAGCCCCCCCGGTCCCTGACCCCTTGGCCACAGCTCCCCTGGCTCTTGACCCTCCGGTTCCTGTTTCCCTGGTTCCTGACCCTGCTCCCGTGCCTCCCTCTTTAGTGGAGCTGGAGGAGGACCTTGAGTGGGACCCCTAGGGGATCACCCTGACTGTACCTCAACACCCCTCCGGTAAGTCACCCCGACCACCTCATCGTGGCGGATTCCAGCTGGGTCCCCATGTTTTGGTCTCCCGGAAAGGGAGAGGACACCTGCGCCGGGGTCGAACACCATCCATCCGACTCCCTGGCTCACCTTCACTCCCCCAGGCTTCAACTCGACGGTTTCCTGTGGGTCCTTCAGTTCTTGATCGGCGGTCCCTTGCAGTTCCCCAGGCTTCGGCTCAGCGGTCGCCCTCAGCTTCACCCGTGGCGCCTCATCAGCCAGCGGCGGCCCTGCCTCCGGCGTCTTCTCGATTGCTGTGGGTCCACCCGCCTGTGACTCGTCAGTCGCCTGGGCCTGAACGGCTATGGCTGCACCTCTGCCTGCCACAGCTACAGTTCCCTCCTCCCCTCCACCACTGTCCCCTTCTCCTTCCTCCTCACCATCTTCAGCGTCCCCTCTAGCCCCTGTTCCGGCCTCTAGCCCCTGTTCCGGCCTCGCCGTCACCTACTGACACGGAGGCTTACGCCTCACGCCCGCCGGGGGTCCCTCCAGCTCCCTGTTTCCCCTCGCCCTTTGCTTCCTTGCCCCCTGTGTTTACTCCCCATCCTGCTCCACCGTTGTTCCCTTCTGGTTCCTTTGTGGCCCTTGTGTTTGCTCCCAGTCCCTCTGTGCCTTTGTTCCCTTCTGGTCCTCGAAGCCGTCCGGAAGTCATTCTCCATGGCCTTGCCAAACTCCTCCCATACCAGAGTTTTTGCCTCAGCGACCACTGAAGCCGCGTTCTGCTTGGCTTGCCGGTACTCATCAGCTGCCTCTGGAGTCCCACAGGTCAAAAAGCCCCAATAGGACTCCTTCTTCAGCTTGACGGCATCCCTCACCACAGGTGTCCACCAGCAGGTTCGGGGATTGCCGCTGCGACAGGCACTGGCCACCTTATGGCCACAGCTCCGGTCAGCCGCCTCCACGATGGAAGCATGGAACATGGCCTATTCTGACTCAATGTCCCCCGCCTCCCCTGGGACATGGGCGAAGTTCAGATCGGAGGGGAGGCGTTCCTCCTAATCACACTCCTCCAGGTCTCACTGTCATTGCCCATGTGAGCAGTGAAGTCCCCCAGCAGAACAAGAGAGTCCCCGGTAGGAGCACTCTCCAACATGCCTTCCAAGGACTCTAAAAAGGGTGGGTATTCTGAACTGCTGTTTGGCGCATAAGTCCCCCCACCCGAAGGTGAAGGGAGGCTACCCTCTCTTCTACTGCGGTAAACCCCAATGTACAGGCACCCAGCCAGGGGGTAATAAGTATGCCCAGCCCTGCTCGGCGCCTCTCCCCGTGAGCAATTCCAGAGTGGAAAAGGGTCCAACCCCTCTCGAGGAGACTGGTTCCAGAGCCTGAGCCATGCGTCGAGGTGAGCCTGACTATATCTAGTCAGAACCTCACAACCTCGCGCACCAGCTCAGGCTCCTTCCCTGCCAGAGAGGTGACTTTCCATGTCCCTAGAGCTAGCTTCTGCAGCCGAGGATCGGACCGCCAAGGTCCCCGCCTTCGGCCACTGCCCAACTCACATTGCACCCGACCCCTTTGGCCCCTCCTACAGGTGGTGAGCCCATTGGTGTGGGGACTCACGTGCCTTCTTCAGGCTGTGCCCGACCAGGCCCCATGGGTGCAGGCCTGGCCACCAGGCGCTCGCCATCAAGCCCCACCCCCAGGCCTGGCTCCAGGGGAGGGCCCCAGTGACCCGTGTCCGGGCGAGGGAAAATGTGAATCCATGTTTTTACTCATCATAAGGGGTCTAATGAGCCACACTTCATCTGGTTCCTCATCCAGGACCTGTTTGCCTTGGGTGACCCTACCAGGAGCATAAAGCCCCGGGCAACTTAACTCCTGGGATCATTGGAACATGCAAACTCCTCCACCACGGTAAGGTGTTGGCTCCAGGAGAGGTGTGAAGTGCATACACAGAATTACTGAAATATATTACAAACGATGAAAATCATTATAGCTGAAAAACTGCATATAAAGCCAACTTTACCACGGTTTTGGAATTAAGGTTTAAACTCAAACCTGCTTTCTGGAATATCAGAAGAGATCCGCATATCCATAAATACACCATCAAACCAGAAAACTTGGGAGGTATACCCAAAAGTGATTTTGGGTTTAAACCTTAAGATTTAGCTTCATATTTAATGTTCTGGCTGTAATATCTTTCATCAAAAGCAAGCAACACTCCTTGGTTTTCCAGATTTCTTTACGGGCGAATTTTAATTAATATTTCGATGGGGACACTCGAAAAAGCTAAAAGCGTGAAAAAGCTTAATGTGGCTACATATACCAAAAAAGTGACCAATAATCACCAGATTTCTCTCAGACATATCTGGTCATAAAGACTTTCACCTGGCAAGGAATCAAAATCGAAATGCTAGGAATATGGACTTTACCTCACATTAGACGTTTTCCTCTCCATTGACGCCCATTATAAGGAAACGCACCTCATTCCCTCAATTCATTTATGTTCTCTCTAATTTCAAACAACCTCTGAATACAGTTAGTAAGTAAGTTGTTCACCTTCAATAGCCCAGCTGTCTTGTTTACAGTCACTGATGGTGAATGGACACAGTGCAATTATTAATAAATACACACATATGAAAGTTACATGGTGTGCATTGTCCCCTGTAGTTTAATGCTTAAAGCACATTTCACTGGACATGTCTGTGTCAGTTAGGTTTATGCTTATTAGTCTATTAATTCTATCTTGTATACTTTAAATGGACACAGAAAATTTATTAATAACAGAAAAGTATTATGAGAGAACGCAAAACTATCGCGTTCCTTCGCAATACTATTGCATTGTATTTGTAGAAAAGAGTCTTAAATATTTAGAGTAATTTTCGTCCAGTCTGGATTGTTTATAAATGTTCCCCTTCTCATTTGTTATTTGAACTTGACGCGCTGACTTACCCGAGTTATTTCTCCCCTATCGGACGGAGTGGTTGTCATAAGCCCCGCCCATCTTCCTGAGAGTGGAGAACCCGCTGGCTCACTTAGTAACACGGACTGCAGAAGCAGAGCGGTGCCAGCAGAGCAAAGTTCATAATTATTTAGTCTTCCTTTATAATTGCTATTAGATATAAATTAGTATTTCTATTAGCCCTCGGAGTGCGTGTTTGACTGCAAGTAATTTATTATGGTGTAATCTGTTATTTTCAGTTAGTACTTGCCGTTTGTTAGGATGTGAATCCTCGTTAGACGTGGAGTTAGCATAGACGCCATTTCATGTCTGTGTATAGCCATGCCGTATCCTTTAAGTTTCCTGTTCCCTGTATCGCGTGTGTAACGATCAAGGCCGCCCCTGGCCAAATTGGGGCCCTAAGCAGAATTTTATTTTGAGCGCCCACCCCCCCCATTACAAAATGACTGTATAACGAAATCACCTGCATGGATCCAACTGCCTGTCGGCGCATTTGATTGCTGATTGGTCAGATGCTGCGTGCTGTCAATCATTGCGGCAACGACTGCAGTGTCTGATTACTTGTCTCTTTTTTTCTTTCCTCTCCTGCCATGGGCTGACTTGGTGCTCTACGCGCGCCTCGCGTAAAATAAATAAACCACTAACTTATGTGCAGGGACGGATTATGGGTTGTGTGGGCCCCTGGCCAAAACGTTCGCGAGGGCCCCCCCCCTCAAAAAAAAACAAACAAAAAAAACGCCAGCATTGTCTGGGATGGCTAGTTGCTACGTCATCATACCACTTGTGGGTCCAAACTAGTGTGGCGTACCGTGTTGTAAAAGCAGAATGATGTTGACAAAACTATCTTTTGCCGCTTTTTACCTCGGAAGAAGTGAAAAGAAGGTGGCTTAAGTTGATACAGTAAGTTGGATCTCAAATTATAATCAGTACAGCCTAATGCCATTAC
>JAOYFF010000225.1:0-16090 GCA_025773925.1 Cryptomyrus ogoouensis
TCCGCAGGGTGGCTGGGCTCTCCCTTAGAGATAGGTTAAGGAGCTCGGTCATTCGGGAGGGACTCAGAGTAGAGCCGCTGCTCCTCTGCTTCGAGAGGAGCCAGATGAGGTGGCTCGGGCATCTGATTAAGATGCCTCCTGGACGCCTCCCTGGTGAGGTGTTCTGGGCATGTCCCACTGGGAGGAGGCCCCGGGGAAGACCTAGGACACGCTGGAGGGACTATGTCTCTCGGCTGGCCTGGGAATGCCTCGGGATTCCCCCAGAGGAGCTGGATGAAGTGGCCGGGGAGAGGGAAATTTGGGATTCCCTGCTGAAACTGCGGCCCCGCGACCCGACCTCGGATAAGTGGGAGATAATGGATGGATGGATGGATGTAACAAACTGAATGTTGATAATGATGATGATGATGATAACAGTAGGATAATGTTGCAATATAAAATTATAATGTAGTTTATAATGTAACTGTTACATTTTGTCAAGTTATTACCTAATGCAGTGTTATTACATGATGTATTGTTACATGTATGAAACAATGCATTATGTAATAACATCACATTATGTGATAAAATTGTTACATTTTATCAAGCTATTACATAATGTGGCATTGTTACATAATGCATTGTTACATGGATGGATGATGAAATATTACACATTTACTGCACAATGCAGTATATTAAGCAATTTATTAGTAGTACATTTATCAATGTAAGAACAATTCTGATTTTACAATTCTGATTTAACAGACTTGCTTAGGTAAGCTTATATAAGTCAAGAACTAAATCAACATGCTTCAGTCTGCCAGTAGGTTCTTTAGGTCCCTTTTAATGCGTTATTATTGCAATATGAACTGGATATGTTCCTCTTTAGTACATAACTCAAATATTTAGTCATTCATATGGTCTGGGTATGGAAGGCAATTTAGAAAGACTAGTTTGTCTAATTTCCGGCTGTTTGACTGTTTAAGAAAGCATGTGCAAAAGGGGAGGGGGACCATGCCACCCACCATTCCACCTTATTGTCAAGTAAATTACAGTTTGAGCACAAGCGATAAAATTTTGCTTTGAAAGGGCCACTGAAGATTTTGACTACTAATAATTCTGTTTATCATCAAAAATTGCAGCACAAACTAAGAATCATTCTCGGGCATCTGTGTAAACCTGCATATTGCCTGTACTTGTTCTGGTGTTTTTTCCTGTGTCTTTTATACACAGACTTTAGGATGTAGATCCTGGCTATGATGATGCAACATAGCTGCTATGCTCAAAGGAGCAGATATAAAGAATCTGTATCCAAATATGGAAAGTCTCTTTCTGCATTATGTAAAGGATTTCTGCAGCACACAGAGGATCAAGGAAAGCTGTTTTTTTTTTTTTGAATGCATTATACATGCTCAGTGCAACATGCTTTTGGACTTCTTCCTTTGAAGTAAAAAAAACTATGCTGAATTATCCATAAATGAGAACTAGATTTGGATTGCAGCTGTGATGTTTTTAACATGTTATTGCAAAGTTGTATTGCAGCACCACTACTGAAATTGTTCAAATATTACATGAACATGGTGGTGAATCTGGAAATAAATAGTTTAACAGTCCATTTTAAGTCAAAGGTGTGTGTTTGAATGTATCTCTAGCTGTGTGTGTGCACAGATTGTTCATCCTCTTTGTACTTATGTAGATGTCCTCTATTTGCTCTACATACAGTATATTGCCAAAAGTGTTGGGACACCTGCCTTTACACACACATGAACTTTAATGCCATCCCATTCTTAGTTCATAGGCTTTAATATGGAATTGGCACACCCTTTGCAGCTATAATTCAATTCAATTAATTTTTATATAGTGCCTTTTATAACAGAGTTGTCCCAAAGCGCTTCACATGGATGTGTTGTGATACATTAAGCATCATATATAAGAAAAAACAGAAGGCCTGGCTCACAGTCTCCGCTCGAATTCATCCCAAAGGTGTTCTATTGGGTGGAGGTCAGGGCTCTGTGCAGGCCAGTCAAGTTCCTCCACACCAGACTTGCTCATCCATGTCCTTATGACCCGGGGCCATCCCCAATCTGTTCCCACGAAGTTGAGAGCATGAAATTGTCCAAAATGGCTTTGAACGCTGCAGCATTAAGAGTTCCTTTCACTGGAACTAAGGGGCCAAGCCCAACCCCTGGAAAAAAAAACCCACACCATAATAATAATTAATACTTAAATTGTCTTTACGCCTCAACTTGCTCTTTGTGGAGTAAGTTATCCATGAAGGGCAGCAACCCATTGCAGTACCCAGGGAGCTAAGGGCCTAGATCAAGGACCCGCAGACGTGCTGAGGCTGGGTTTGAACCGGCGGCCTCATGATTATAGGCACACAGGCTCAGCCCACTGAGCCACAGGCTGCCTCTTAATAATCAATACTTTATTGATCCCCATGGGGAAATTGTCTTTTTACACCTCCCTCAACTTGCTCTATTTTGTAGAGCTCAGCTGCTCAGCCTATTGAAACACATTCCATGAAGTTCTCTAAGCACTGTTCTTGAGCTAATCTGAAGGCCACATTTTGTTTGGAGGTCTATAGATATTGCCTCTGCAGACAGTTGGCGACTTCTGCACACTGTGCGCCTCAGCATGCGCTGTTCACGCTCTGTGATTTTATGTGGTCTACCATTTCATGGCTGAATTTTGTTATAATACCACTAACAATTGACTGTCGAATATTTAGTAGCCAAGTGCACAAGTGGCACCCAATCACCACACTTGAATTCACTGAGCTCCTGAGAGCAACCCATTCTTTCACAAATGGTTTTAGAAACTCAGTCTCAAGCACTCAAGCACCTGCATGCCCAGGTGCTTGAGTTTATACACCTGTAGCTATAGAAGTGATTGGAACACCTAAATTCAATGATTTGGTGGGGTGCCCCAATACTTTTGGCAATATAGTGTACCTCCCACAGTCGATAAACAAGTAGTTTCTCTTATTTTTGTGATTCTGTGTGCAATCCTACTTGAAGTACTGATTTGCTTTCACACTGTTGCTCTCAAGAGGACTGAAAGTTTCTGAAAATGTTTTTACATTGATGAAAGTATTTTAAATTATATGTAAAGTTTATTGCTTTTGCTAGCCCATTACTATCCAATTAGCCAAGCACTCACTAACGAAGGCAGCTGTGAAAACTCGTCCTGCCAGAGTCTGGTATGTAATCATTCTCTACCCTTTCAATTAAGAGAAGAGCTGTGGCTTCTGATCCACTGAGAATGCCGATGAAAATTAAATAAAAATCTAATCATGCTGTCATTAATATTCAGTGCTAGGGATTCATGCCTACTGCAGTTTCACACAAGCACCTGACAGGTGACACCTTACACCTGTCATTAATTTCTTTATTAATTAAATGAGCTGAAGCAGCAGGACACTATTTATTAAAACAACTGCAGTGAACATGCATCTTCACTGGATAAAATTAAACAAAAGAAAAAAAAAAACATAAAACAGTAAGACTCACCCTCAGTATCGCATGTTAATAAATCATTTTGTTAGGGAAATCACATTGTGGGTACAGGTCTTTTACTTGTTCAGCACTCTGTCATTATCACAAGGGCAGATTCACACCTATTTTGTCAAACATCTGGAAAAGAGCATGAGAGTCAGTGTGACTGGGCCTTCAGAAAGAGTACAAGAGTCAGTCTGATTCTACATTCAGAAAAGTACAGGAGTCAGAGTCTGCCACACGGCATCGAAAAACAGCATGGGAGTCAGTGTGACAGCCTTCAGAAGGAGTACAGGGGTCAGTATGACTCGCTATTCAGAAACAGCATGGGATCAGTGTGACTTAGCCTTCAGGAAAAGTATAGGAGTCACTGTTACACAACCTTCAGAAACACCTTACATAGCCTTCCAAAAAGGTGTAGGAGTCCATGTGACATGCCCTTCCAAAAAGGTGCAAGAGTCAGTGTGACTCGGCCTTCGGAAACAGCACGGGAGTCAGTGTGACTCGGCCTTCTGAAACAGCACGGGAGTCAGTGTGACTCGGCCTTCTGAAACAGCACGGGAGTCAGTGTGACTCGGCCTTCAGAAAGAGCACGGGAGTCAATGTGACTCATCCTTCAGAAAGAGTATAGGAGTCAATGTGACTCATCCTTCAGAAAGAGTATAGGAGCCAATGTGACACAGCTTTCATAAACAGCGTGAGAGTCAGTGTGACAGTCTTCAGAAACAGCACGGGAGTCAGTGTGACTTGGCCTTCAGAAAGCGTATAGGATTCAATGTGACTCAGCCTTCAGAAACAGCACAGGAGTCTGTATGACTCAGCCTTCAGAAAGAGTATGAGAGTCAGTATGGCTTGGCCTTCAGAAACGGCACAGGAGTCAGTATGACTCAACCTTCAGAAACAGTGTGGGAGTCAGTTTGACATAGCTTTCACAAACATCGTGGGAGTCAGTTTGACTCGGCCTTCAGAAACAGCATGAAAGTCAGTGTAACACAGCCTTCAGAAAGAGTACAGGAGTCAGTGTGTCATGGCCTTCAGCAACAGCACCGGAGTCAGTATCACGTGGACTCAAAGCCTGGTTAAATTTAACTGTGGCCTCATGGAGTTCCTTATTTCTATTGCATGGTTTATGCTGTGAACAATGCCTGTGTGTAAAATTAGCATGTAGCTTAATATATATACTACTGTGTATGTGTAAGACTGATCCAGAGCTTTGAGGGACAATGTGCATGTTCTTCTGGCCTGGACTGTCCTGAATGGTGAGGCCGGTGCAGGAAGAACCTTCTCGTCCTCATGTTACTATAGCAAACACCCTGAAAGTGCTGCAACTCACACCCAATCCAATTTAGCCCTACAATGTCCCTGCATGTGGACCTGTCTCTGCAGGACTGAAGTCTGTAGTATATTCTAATATCACTTTACAGAAAACAGACAAGGGGGGCACCTACTATGATTTTTTGAGACATGATTTGTTGCCCCTAGTTGTTTTTCTCTGGGACCCTGCAGGATGTCCAGGGTATCAATGAGGGTATTCAGGTTTCCTTACACATATGTTAGAAGTTGTGGGGTCTTCCTCATGGAGGTCAGGAATGTCACAGATCTGCAGGGGTGGACTGCATTAGTAGAGACCACAATATATCTTTTTGTGGACATAATTATGCTATACTACACTTAGGCTGTCTTCTTGGCTGTCAGACACTAGTCCAGCCAGTGATGCTACAACTTGCTGTAAGGGTGTTCATCCTGACCAACAGCAGGGAGAATGTGGAAGGTTGGGGAAGTGCTCATTCATTTTTAAAAAAAATTTGCAATATGAATGACAGAAGGGGAGATGTGTATAATAAAGGTGTAAAAAATAGATTGATTTAGGCATTGCAAAGATATGAAATCCAATACAGTAAAGGAGGATTATCTCATCTGTCCGTTTTGATCTTCAGTTCAGGGCTCTAGGACAACTAATGAGGGTCAGCAGACCAGCGTGTGATGTGGCTTTAACCATGGGGTGAATTGGGCTTGTATGCTTCACAGCTTATGCTTATATTATTAGTGTCAGCAATGCTCCTGGAGTACAGTAACATTTGTTGTGCATTAAAGTGTAGATGCGGAAAATCAGGAGCTCCTTAATAGTGATGGTAAATCAAGAGTCCAGCTGGAAAAGGGCTGGAAAATCAGGTGCTACCTGGGGAAATCAAGAGTGTTGGCAGGTATGCATTGTCGGGAAGCACTGGCACCATATGCTGGAGCATAGCACTGTATTGAATTTGTAAATAACCATATGTGTAAACAGCAGGGTGAACATTGATAAGAAGGAGCTTAAAGGGCATGGTTTTCTCTGTCCCCAGGTTCAGCTCCAGGCTGCTAATGAGACCAGCTGTATGAGGGCCAAGCTGGGCTCTTTGCAAGGTGAGACCATGCACCCTGCAGACTGACAATCATTTCTGCTGCTAACAAAACAACCCCCAAAAGAGGTCAACATTCATTCAGTATTTATGAGCTTTGATACCTTAAGACTGAGAAGACATTATGGAGCCATGAATGACTAATATGTGACACACACCATGATAAATGATGCATATTTCATGATGTGACATTGCTAAATGTTGAAATACACGAATAAATAAAAAACATCAAAACAGTAAGCAGCCTGACAGCACAACCCCAGACTGACAAACACATTCAAAATGAGTGTGTTAAAGTCATTGTAAACAAATACACATTATTTATCTATTTGCTCTACACACAAATGAACTTTAATGACATCCCATTCTTAATACATAGGCTTTAATATGGAGTTGGCCCAGCCTTTGCAGCTATAACAATTTCAGCTCTTCTGGAAAGGCTGTACATAAGGTGTAGGAGTGTGTTTATGGGAATTTTTGACCATTCTTCCAGGAGAGCATTTGTGAGGTCAGGCACTGATGTTGGACGAGAAGGCCTGGTTTGCAGTCAATACAGGGGCACATCAGAGGATGTGATGTAGTACACAGGCACAAAAGAGGATGTGATGTAGTACACAGGCACAGGAAGTGGGAATGTGGTACAGAGGTACATAGTAAGGCATAGTACAGAGAAATGGGGTAGTAGACCCTCCAAAGATTCAAGTGTTTCAAAAGTTCCCCTACAGTGTATTCATCATCCAAGACTTATGGAATAATTAAAATTGAAAGTTCAGATAGAGCGGAGTCCTGGATTTATATCTACTGTCTTAAATGCTACAGTGTTTACATCACTTAAATTGCTAACAGCGAAGTCCCTCAAATAAGTGAAATTATTCTGGAAGCCTGGTTTAGACAGTCAAGTTGGACTTGGAACTTCTGGAATAGATTTAGGGTTAATGTAAAAATGTGAGTATCCACTACCTATTTTTATTGAGTGAGTCAAACAGAAATTTGCTTTTCTGCCCTCAAATTCCACCACCCTTTTTCTATCATCTGTCACCAATAGCTGCTAGCAGGAGAAAAGTAAATTAGCAAGAACTGTCAGCTGAATCATTATCTCAGTCCTTGACCCTCCTCCTCATTGTCTCTGGTTTTGCATGTAAAAATACAATTATAAAAGTAGGTTAGTATATGCCATTAATATGTATTGCATTATTGGAGACTACAAATGAAATAAAGTGAGTTGCACTTTCAACCACAATCATAAACTCACTGAAAAGTGTCATGGCAGTGAGACATACCTAGTGATACTCACCGGAGATGCTCTTAACCCTTTGTTCGCGCTACACATTTATTATAGTCACATGTTGACTGAAGCTTTCAAAACATCTGTGTTGACTGGGCCTGAAATCTTTCTAGCTGCGTCTTACCCAATTACTTGCATTTGACTTTGTTCCTCAGAAGTAGTTAGCATAAAAATGACAGGTGGCTAACCATAGCCTACGATACTTCGCTCCAGTAAACAGGTTTTCAGAAATATATTATGATAAATGGTATTGCAATGCTGACTGTTTAATATCACCTGTTTCTTGCTGAGTGGTAATGCTGCCAAAGCCTACAATTAAATCAAGCTCACACTAAGTACATCAAACAGGAGCCAATAATAGCAAAGAGCTCTACTCAGCTCCAGGTTCACTCTGCGCCTAGGTCTCATAAGGCACACATCACTCACTGCTTTCATTTTATGCTTGTCATCAAACTTAATTTGATAAAGATGAGCTGAGTGTTCAGTTGATTCGCACGGATAATAAAATCGGAAACACCAAAGCTGGAAGGCAGTTGTCAGTCAAGATGAATGACAGTTGCAGACACATAAAACCTGGGACTATTTCACTGTGAAAAGTACAGAAGCTTTACTGTGCATGATTTGCACCAGCATCTACCAAGGGGGACTTATCGGTAGAGTTGCCCGACCCACCAGGAAATTTATTTCTGGCTTTGAGCCCGATGTAAGGACATAATTTTTCATGTAATTCTAAGTTATATGCAATAGGTGGTGCTATAAGACAGTGGCATACTTCCATATGTCCTACTTCAAGAAACTTTAAGAAATGTGGTTTATGAACCATATGGTACATATGCATAGGTACCACTGAACCTGTGTGGTACATACACACAGACTGTGATGCTTGTACATAAATCACTTGCAGATGACCGGGGTTGTGCTGAGGTAGTTTGCACACCCTACAGACTATTTGCAAGGTATTAAAATTGCTACATGCATGTAAATGAGTATGCAGACTGGGTGACATTAGGTAGATCCTGGAAGCACAGGAAAAAAGCCAGGAGACACTATGGACAGTATATTTACCAAAGGACACAAACTCACACACGGTCAAGTTACAGACACTAATTGCCCTAAAACCAGTGCACCAAGAGAACACCCCAACACTCAACCACACAGCTGGGGGCAGGAATAAAATCCATGATCCTAGGAGCATGAGGACATGGTACCTGTACCACCCACTGAGCCACCACACCTTGTATCCAATAAACAGTATTTTTTATTGTTCTAAGATCCAAATGTCATTGGATTATTGCAAGGTCAGATTACAGTCTCCATTCCCGTGTGATCAGTTACCTGTGGCATAATACACCTGCATTCCCTCTAGCAAGACCCCCGCCACATGTTCAGCCATTGCATGCCAACAGCCCGAGTTTTATTACTCAAAATTAGGGCTGGAGGATGTGTGATATCAATATTCACATTACATGTTATACACATGCAATTCAACACATCGCTAGGAACACAGTAGTCAGCTGGGTTGAGATTAGGTTTGGCTGATGTCAAATTTTTCATACCATGAATCCGTCCAAACAGTATAGTGTGATATACGGTATTTTCAAAATGTCATTTTGAGGTACACTGGCAGTATTTTAAAATGTTGGCAATAAAATTCAGTGGGGGGCTGAAGGCGGGGGGGGGTCCTCCTGATCAGATTTCCCGAAAGCAGATCATCAGTAAGTTTTGCTGAAACATTTTTACTTTGTCACAGGAAATAAAACTTAGCAAGTGCTGTGCGTGTATGACTATGCATGTGATGGATAAAGAATGTTGAATCCTTTGCAAGTTTAATGATTGTTTCTTTTCAAGATTATGTAGTATATGTTTAAAAACATCAGTTTACCTCCACTACTTTTGCATGAGTGCTGCATGCGTTATCTGAGAAAATCATTATTTTGAAAATAGCGGAGGTAACCTGAGGGAGCAAAAACGTGGACTGTGTGTGGGTCCCCAAGGACCGGATTGGGAAACACTGCACTTTGCTATGGTGTTAGTGATACTCCTCTCTGTCATCAAACCTACAGTTAGGTCTCCTATCCCCATGTCACATATTAATTCTCCAAGGCTTACAGGGCATGCAGAAACCTGGGGATGGTTGAGTGTCCTTTGATGCACTTAAACTGATAGTATACCGACTGACAACTGAACATACTTCTCAGCTGACAGTGGAATTCTTTTTTAAAAACATAACTGTGCATCAAATGTGGGGCTAAGACCAAAGTGATGACAACAAAACCTCAAATCGGACGATCTAGGGTAGGGGTGTCCAGTCCAGTCCAGTGTTCTATCTGCAAAGGGCCGGTGTGTATGCAGCTTTCTGGGATAACCTTTATGTCAGCTGCTCAAACCCAGGTGTGAAGACTTTTCCGCCAGTCAGTCCTTTAATTAGTAATCTAAACCTGCATACACAAAGGCCATTTCTGGGTAAGATTGCCCATCCCTGATCTGGGAACTACATTTCCAACACACTGTGGTCTTTATCCGTGGTCTGAGGATTAGAGATTTGTACGTTTATTTACTTCATACCCAGTGTAAGAATTAGTCTGCAACTGTGTGAGGAACTAGTTCATGAAAGGAAACTTCTCCAACCCAGATTCAAATTGAAAGTGATATATGTGGCCAATATTTCCTAGCAATTATCCATCTGTCCAACTTCTTAAGGTTCTCCAAGTGAAGGTCATGGGGAGGCTGGAGTATGTCCCAAGCAGCAGAGGGCACAGGGCTGGGTGTTACTAGATAGGATTCCAGTCCATCTAAGGGCATTCAGAGCAAGTAATACTGTCAAGTAGTGTATCATAGTTTTAGTAATACTTGTCATTTGAATACAGATAAATTTGAAGATACTGTAAAAACAAAGTTCTCTCTGTAATAATTGTTGCAGCTTCAGAACTCTGGGGTTCAGTTGCTACCCTGGCTGTGTGTGTGTGCAGAATATGCACATTCTCCTTGTATTTGTATGGGTTTCCTCTTAAAAAACATGCAGCTGTGTGAATCGGTGTCTGTGAATTTCCCATTGCATGTGACTGCATTCCTTGTGATGGACTGACATCCCATCTTGGGTGTTTAATACCCAGTGCCATGTGTTTTCTGGGTTTGTGTCCAGGTGCAGTAGAGGGCTACAGTTTCCACTCAATTTTATTTGTTTTTAATTTAGTGAACTGTCATGCTCATACAATACTCATCAGAACACAAATCCATGTGCATGGCCCCTGAGAACAGCTAAACTCGTCAGTGTTTCTGAGTTCATGCAGGTGTACCTGGCTTAACGTGAAGTGCACAGCCATGCGACTTAAGGTGGGTGGGTTGGTATGGTTTCCACTCTTCTTTCCACCACTGTGCAGGCGGAGAAACTCAGCTGAGCAATTAAACGCCAAAGCAAATGAAACAGCGGAGTAGAAGCGGCCTATTAATTACAGCTCAGGGGTGAGATGGGCACCTAATTATGGGCTCTATGTGCTGTGTGTCAGCTCTTCCGGATGTGGAGGCATCTGTGCTGCATCTCCAGCTATTGTGTGTGTAACTGTCACACAGTGTGGTTCTGAAGCTGTGTGTGTGTGTGTGTGTGTGTGTGTGTGTGTGTGTGTGTGTGTGTGTGTGTGTGTGTGTGTGTGTGTGTGTGTATCTGTGTGTGTTTCTTCATAATTCTGTGTGATTGTGACTGTTAAGCTGTGTGTGTATGTGTGTGTGTGTGTGTGTATGTATATGTGTGAGTGAGTGCAATATTATGGCCATTCAACTGTATGTGTGTGAGTAAAATGCGTGACAATCATCACCCCTGCCGCGCAGTACCATCCCCAACCTGTGGGGCAGTACTTAGTTATTGTCCTTAGTCCCTCCAGCAGTTTTAAGGAACTGCGCTCATGTGTGACTAATGGAGGTGGCTGGGTGGAGAGGCTGAGTCCCAGGCTGACTCAGGCTTATCTACCAGCTTTAAAGAGAGGGAGGGAGGGAAGGAGGGAGGGAGCAGGCAGCCCACTTGTTCCCTCTGGGCTTAGGGCACTGGGCCATCTGTGTGCACTGAGGATCTAGCCACCACACAGGGGGACGGTACTGTGCTGGCCTCTTGCTTTGCATCGCCTCACTCTGCTTGCTCACACTGGGAGTACGGCTTGGGTTGATCCGGAACACACTCACACACAAGGTCAGTGCCACTTTCTTACTTCATGCATCAGGGATGAAAGTGTTAAGTGCATCATCTTCTTACTCTGTTTGTACTGGGCAGTGATGAGAAGATACTACCCAGAAACATGTTTTCAAAAGAAAAAAGCAAACACTGTAAAAATATCATTATTACTATTATTATTGCTGCTGTTGTTGATATTATGCTTGTTGGCCAACTGCTAAAAGTGGAGGTGAAGCCTTGATCTTTGTTTGTCACATGAAAACTTTCACAGAGGGCCAGTATTTGTCATCTTGTGATGGAGCGATGTGGACACCTGGCACACACTGCCCATCCTCCTTATGCTGACAAACTAGAATACAAATGGTTATCTGAGAAATAGGCACTAATCAAGAACGTTCTTCTGGCTTTTTCTGGTCACTTTTCCAGAGAGGTCTCTTGTATACTGAAAAGTAAAATCTGTTAACATAGTGAACCACAGAAAAGCGCTTTTTTCTTGTACTTCTTGCTTTTCTTGTTACTGCCCAAAGGAAATCGAACAATGACAATGAGTTGTATAACAGTCCGTAGTTACTATTTATGGTATTGTGATATTCTTTGAATTATTACATTGTTTGATGTTTATTCACAGCAATGAGGAATCTTCTCAGGTATACTTGTATCACTGCAAGAACTTGTCAGATAAAAGTTCTATTTTAAAGCGCAATGTGTCTTTCACTATTTCTGCTGGAGCTCCCCTGCAGCTCTGAGGTTAATGATATGTGTGCTGGGGGGGGTGCAGTAAATAGGTCAGGGTTTTAACACTAAGCAGGCAAATCCTCCGGATTTAGCACTGCTGTGACTGTTCTCTGCATTTATTTAATGAAGCAGCACAGGAAGTGAGCACCGACAAGAAGTCTCATTTGACACTGATCGTTCCTTCAGTGATGCAGTGGACAAGGAGCTTGTAACACACAACTACACGCAGGGAACATTCTGATGATTTAGTACATGTAACTATATGTAAATTTAATTATAAAATTATCATTAAATTAAGAGACTTTTAAAAGTGAGATTACAAAAGAGTGTAACTAGGGACACCACGGGAGCCATTTGCATGCCTGAATGAGTTTATTTTTTATATTTTTAAGTCTGAAAACTGACTAAAATAGCGTTAAATCCTATCTAAATTAAGAATGACCAATTTTCCTACTATGGGTAGCATGTATCACAATGGAGAGTCATTGGTAGTTGTAATTGTGGTAAGAAGAATAAATGTACAGTAAATAGCCATTTGTGCGTGTGCGTGTGCAGTACGCCCTCACTTGTACCTCGTGAAAAGCTCCAAGCTGCACTGGAAATGCAGTTAGGGAAATGGGTAGCTGGATGGCTCCGTTTACAGCTCTGTACCACCGCAATTTGCATCACAGTAATCCATATGATTTTAATATGTTAGTAAATCACGGTGTTGGTCATACTACTGAAAAAAGGTAACAGCTATGTAACCCCTATATTATGTAAAACACTGGAATCTGGGGTAAATAAATGTGCTGACATCCATCTGCCTGAACTCCAATAATCTGCAACCTAGTACCCCTATACGGTATCATCTACATAGAGAAATTCATACACTCTGTAGAATTTGTTTTCATGTTCTTAGATTGTCATCATTGAACTATACACCAATTTCAAGTTCTACAATTTCGCTGAGCCTTAACAGCACTACAAACCATAAATGTAATTGGTTGTATGTTTTTATTGGCATGGATTAAATGCGTATCATTACGTGCAGTAAATAGTGACCCTTTAAGTGAGCATTTATTATTGAGCTCATTTTCGATTTAAAAGTGGACTGAATACAAAATCATACATAGTTAGCTGTGTAAAAGTTTGTACTGTGCTTTATGACAGGACACACTGATACAGATACTGTGTAATAATTCACTTTCAGCAATTAGTAGACTTACATTACCATGTAACCATATTATGTGACAGGACCACGCTAACACAGGTGCTGTACTAGTGTACATAGCACTGAACTCCTCCGATTTGAGCACAGATGGTAGATAATGCTATTCAGGATTAGAGAATAAGCTAGCAACAAAGATGGGGGTCACTAACCAATCAGAGAGCACATCTTGAGGGGTCAGACGGGTGGAAGCACACTGATCATCTAAGAGCTGCCATACTGATACGCTACCATACCAGATGGGCTTTTAACGAGATATTAAACATGTGTCTCCTCTGCTGGCTCACTAGCCTGTGTTAATGCTCCTTCACCTCATATTTTAAGATGCTACACCCAGAATGTACTATACACTTAGCTGACTCCATACAGGGCTGATGGATTGTAGCATATGTGCCTCATCTGGTGTTTTAGTCAGGACAGCAGCAGTGCACAAAGGTTTGGGAACAAGAGCATATCAGCATGACTTGGTAAGGTTCCATCCAGGAACACAATTTAGCCTTATTCTGTGTAATTTCTTCAGACATAGGTGTAACAAAAAGTTCAATTCAAATCAGAAATACAGCTCAGGGGTCTACGATACGAGGCATGGATTCATACCCCAGTACGGCTCAAATTTAGGAGGAAATTGGCCAAAAATCATTAAAGCTGTCATAAATGTATACTCTTGTCAAAACTGCTGCCTATTAATTTAATATTTTCCATTCTAAGATGTGATGATCAGGTTCAGTTACCTATAGGCTTGGATGGCTTTTGCAGTGCTTTCAAAATGTTACAAAAAAACATTTGGATCTAAACAGGGTTAATTCAGAGCTGAATCGCAGTGTATCACATTAGAGGAAACTGCCTCAGACACAAGTAGAACAGGTGAGGTCCATACATTCTAGCATTTGCTGATAGAGTGGAAGTCTGGGCCATTAGGGAACAGAAAAGCGTGAAATGGGGAGTTTGGAACGGAACAGAACTGCAAAGGAGGACTTGGGGGTGTAATACACTGACAGGCCTTCTGATTTATTTGTGTAGACACAGGGAATAAGGACCCGGTGGGCAGAATTACGTATGAGAGAGAGTCATGGGCCAGGCACTGTAACCCAACATGGAAAAAACACTCCAGGAAGGGTTAGGTCCTCTGCAATTTACTCCCTGTGTTGTAGTAAATTTAAAAATCACTTCAGTCTACTTGCTTAGATAATCAACCATCTATCTTCTAACCACTTAACCTACACAGAGTCAGGGTTGGGGCCTGAGGGCTATCCCAAGCTGCAGAGGGCAGTGGAACATCCAGGACATGATGGGGCCATCACATCTCTCTCTGTCATACACACACAGTCATTCACTACAGGCAATTTACAGACTGATTAGTCAAACTGCATGTCTTTGGACTGTAGGATGTGGGAGATCATGCAAACGCCAGACACGCACACACATGCCTACACACATACAGACACACAGACACACACACAGACACACACACAGGGCAGAGATTAGGGTCAATACCACATCCCTTGTGTTTTGAGGCAACAGTGCTATACTTCACAATAAATCTGAGGAGGAGTCCTCTTCAGTTGATTTTGCCAATATGGGGGGGTCCCCCTCTGCATATTTATTGCAATGACTGTTAATCATTATGATTATAATGGAATAATTTTTCATGTTTAACTTTTTTGTTAGAATAGTACAGTTGGATTATTTAATTTTCATTAAAAAAAACATGTTTTACACACTATTTAATCACGTGACGATTATACCGTGTTGTTGTTGACATTTACTGCTTCAGGAAGCATTTGCCCTGTACTAATCTGAGAATGTATTTAAAAAAGACTAAGCCTTAAATAATAATAGAGGTGAAATCTGATCGGTTTATTAATTATTTACATAATTGGAGGACTGCCGATAGTATGCACTCCATTAACCTTTACAGGTAGCTGCTGTGTAAGCCATCACAGTGGGTCATATGCTCTGAAGACCTGATGGCTCAGGCATTCTGCAGGATCCCTCCTTCCAGTCAGGATTTGTGTGGTTGACTTTCCTTCATGAGTTTTAACAACAGCCCTCTTTTGCTGGGTATTTCTGGAAACAGCTTTTTAAAAGCGCGTCTAACATATAATTAGCACTCTGATTAGCAATGGGCTCTGAATTAATGAATGCCTTTCATCACCATTTGAAATTCACCCTGAAATTCAAATAGCAAGACTCCACATAAGCCTCCTTGCTGTTTGTTGCCTGTTCCTGTTTTCCAAAAGAGCAAGAGTGCAGTGTTTTGGGTCATAGAGCTGCTACGAAGGATGGAGCAGTGGCAGAACACAGTGTGTCCAAAGTATAGACCTGATTCAGCTCCCGGTCTCTTAGTAAGAGGGTTTGGGACAGTGACATGATCTTCACATGCTTACTTGCTTACACTCCACAGTGGGTCCAAGCATTTGTCCTAGCTAAATGGAGCTTGCATGACAGTCCATAATTAGATGAGACACAAAGAGGAGCTGTTTGTTTTCTACTGGGCTCAGGATCAAGTGATGACTGCATGACTGTCTCTAATAAAGCCCCAGCAGCCAAGGCCAGGGGCCACGGGGCTCTCTGCTCCCAGCAGACAGACTTGCAGATGCTTACAAAGGCAACTTTGTACTGAAGGGTCCAGAGAAATCTTAGCCACCATGTCTGTACAGCACTGCCCTTCATACGCATCTTGTAGCCAAGCTACATGGCCATTAATCCATGCGTACGGGCATGTCTGCTATAACAACACACACATACACACGCATGCACATGTAGGGTATACATATCCTTATGGGGACCGCTCATTCATTTCAATGGGAAAAATGCTAACGC
>JAOYFF010000226.1:0-16089 GCA_025773925.1 Cryptomyrus ogoouensis
TTATGCTTGAACATGGTGTTCATTATGGACAATCCGTGACGGGCACTGGCCGGTCAGCGCTCACAGGGCAGCTCTGGAGCAGCACTGGAGAAACAGGGAGACAGTATAATTCCCATTACTCCCAGAGAAACCCTCTAGATAGCGCCACTGCCCCAAGGAATAAAGCTGTGGCACTTTGAAATGACACAGATTATTGATGCAGAGTATTCAGAAACTGTTTCACCAAAGTTATATGAAAGCATGTCTCAGAAAAAAGGATGTACTGATTCCACATTAGCATATTAGCATTATGTGCAGATAAAATACTGTGCTTGTGCTTTTTAAATGGAGCAGGAAGGTAACAATAGGCTTAAAGAACAGTTAGTGACTGAACGATATGGTATAGCTGTTTACCTATAAAAAAAAATGTTTCTGAATCAGTGGGCTGTTTGCATTGTATACATGAGACACTGTTATTGCAAGTTCAATAAATTATGAAGTTCAGCACATGAGTAAACTAAAGTCAGCAGCTATGGTATACATACACTTATTAGACAACTTTATTAGGTACACCTTGCTAGTACTGGGTTGGACTCCCTTTTGCCTTCAGAACTGCCTTAATTGTTTGTGGCTCAGATTCACCAGGGTGCTTGAAACATTCCTCAGAGACTTTGGTCCATGTTGACATGATCGCATCAGTTACTGAGATTTGTCAGCTACACCTTCAAAATGTGAATCTCCCATTCCATCATATCTCATAGGTACTTTACTATAAGACTGACATCTGGTGACTGTGGAGGCTATTTGAGGACAAGTCACTGTCATGTTGAAGAATCAGTCTGAGACGATATGAGCTTTGTGACATGGTGTGTTATCCTCTTAGAAGTAGCCATTACAAGCTGGGTACACTATGGTCACAAAGGGATGCAGGTAAAACAAAGTAAGATGACATGGTTTACTTTTTTGCCGATTTAACTTAATTTAAAAAACTTTAATACTTCCGACAATGGACGTTTTGAAAAGAAGACAGATTACGGATTTAGCCAGTGTTTTTTTCATGATTGTACATTAAGATTTCAGCGAGATATAAACGCAAATTGACGCGAAAAGTACGCTGCGTCGTCGACGACGCACTTCACACCAGAGGGTTAAGTTAGCTGGTGGAGATGGACCAGACTACCACATAGCTTGTGTGCTGTTAGAGACAGACACAAGCTTGGCTCCTGAATGTGAATGTCTTGTTTGGGGTAGTGTCGACTATCCTCAGCCAGGTGTGTGTGTGCTGTCTTAGAACCCCTTAGCCTCTCTGAAGCTATTGCTATGGGCAGTGTTGCTACAACTATGGAGCAGAGAGTTCCAGTCAGACTCTATAACCTCTGAAGCACCAGAGCTGCTGTGCCAAAAAATGCTTGTCTCCGTCTGCTAGTGGAAGTTTATGCTGATGAGTTGGTGCATGCTAGCCCAGCTAAAGAGAGCATAGCCCTGTGAATCAGTTTGATGACATACAACCAGAGGCCATGAGAAGAGTTAGAGCTCTTACAGAATTACCTCAACATCTTCAATTCCTGTATGCTGGATCTAGTGAAATGCTCAGTGAGCCACAGCAACAGAGACTCATTATGCTGTTACTGAAATATAGAACCCTCTTTGCAACCGATGACAGAGACCTAGGCTATCTATCAGCAGTCACTCATTGGATTGACACTGGAGGAGCTAGGCCAGTCCGTCAACCTGTGAGATGAACACCCCTTGGGTTCCAGGGGGAAGAGGAGAAGATTAAGAAAATGCTAGAAACTGGAGTGGTTGTACCATTATCATCCGAGTGAGCAACTGCTGTTGTTCTAGTTCAAAAGAAGGATGGGGGAGTCTACATCCTTCACATCCTTACTTTAAATTATATTAACCAAACTTGAAAAAAGTTTTAAAAAAATGAAGTAATATTTTAAGTTGATCCAATGTTTCCTTTTTTAGCGTGTAGGTTCTAATGGTAATATATGTTTTTTAGTACTCTAAACAAGGCAACTTGAAATATTACAGTTGAATCTTGCTATTTAAAAAAGTTAATGAGAACATTAACTCTTAAAATGTCACCCAAACATGGCAGGTTTATTTAAATTTAATTTGACTCCTCAAACAAAGTTGACTAAACCTCTGTACCTATGTTAATCGAACTTGCAAAATAGTGTTGAGAATTTAACAATCCAAGTTTACTGAAACTTTGTACCTAGGTTAATCTAACTTGTATTAGTGTTGCCTTAACTCTGAAGTCAAAGTTAGCTGAACCTCTGTCTATAGGTTTGTTGAACTTTTGTAACTGAGTTGACTAGCTTAACTCAAAAATGTATTGCAGCATGTTGCCTTGAATTTTTGAGTTGGCTGAACATTTCTTTTTTACATGGCTTGAAAATTCACCACTTCCTTGATGATCTAATGATTAAATGAAGGATAAATAACTGAAGCACAAATGTCACTTTCTAAAACATTTTACTCAAAAACATCTATACTTGGCGTATGTGTGACTTCGCACATTCTGCGTATTCTGCCATTGCGGGTGGTCCTGAACAAGTTGAGATTGGTGCTGCTTTAATTTGTGCCGGATGCAGTTTGGGTCACATGGACCAAAGTGGTATGCAATACAGGAAGACAAAACAGAACTTGGAAAGAAACAAAGATTTGTCACAGCGTTCTTTCAAATAGCAAGCAATGCATGTAGACTCTATGTAGTAAATAAATTCTATATAGCCTTAATCTATACCAAACTTATGTTGGATGCAGTTCTCAGCATAATTTTCACATATCTCTGATAGGATAATTTATGTTATTTCAACAAAGAAAATGACTTCATCGAAGTTTGATCTAACGTTAAATTATTATTATTCATTATTATTAGTCGGTTAGAATAAAACTAAAAATCTATGAATGTGACTTCACATCATATGTAACATTATAGTATGCTGGGGCTCAGTAAATTTGAACTTGCAACAAATGACTGGCAATTGCATACCAGACAACATTGTAATATTATATGCATGTTGGCCAGTGTCAATCAAAATGTTTAGTATATTGTATGATGTAGAATTCCTCATTAAGCATGGCTGGTAGCTTAAGAGTTGAGATCTTTTACTTATTTTTGGTCCCCCCACTTCAAAAATCTGTCCTGTGCCCCTGCTTAAAAGTACTATTATGTCTGTATGTCTATTAATTGTAGTGTTTATACAGCATGAGTTACTCGGCTGTATGTCTCTGTGTATGGGTGTCTGACTGAGACTGCTTATGGACCTGTCTCTGTATATGGGTGTCTGACTGAGACTGCTGATGGATCTGTCTCTGTGTATGGGTGTCTGACTGAGACTGCTTATAGACCTGTCTTTGTGTATGAGAAAGAACAAGTTAAGTTAGGTTTTCTGGATGTCCATACAGCTTTTATCCTTATTATACACACATTTCTTTTAAACTACACAAATATTTGCATATTCTTAAATATTTTGGTCGTTTATTAATTGTTGTAAAATGGGAGTTTGAAGGGAATCCCTACAAATATAACTATGCATAATATCTGTGTGTGAGTCTGTGTGTATGTGCTCACATGTATGTGATATGATCAGCATCATAATCCATGTTTTCTGCAGCCCGTTGGATCAGCATGATGGGTTATAATGTGTTTCTTCTGCTGAAACTTCTACTGATTTCAGGTTAGTTTCTTTCACTTGAAGTATTCCTCATAAAAGGGCCCCACAAATGTAGATATTGATCGCATCTGCCAAAAGCCAGTCATATGATATGGTCTTTCTTTTATGTTTGCAGGACTTTTATGTTACACCGATAATATATGCCAGAAACACATCTACTAAATTTACATTTAGATTCAGACAAATCTGATTATTTACAGTATGTATGTCTTTGATGATAATGTATATCCATCAGCCTGTCAGTTCAAAGATGGACTTGTAAAAGCCTTTCCTCATATTGCCAGATTAGATTTCTATTTTTCTATGTGTGATAATATGCATTTGTTTCTCTCTGCCTCTGTGACTTTTTTGCAGAGTTTCACATGTTTCATGCAAAAGGCATGAACAGTCGCTGTTCATGCCTTTTGCATCAGTACCATTTTGTAAATAAAAACCTGAACTGGACTGACGCTCAGACTTACTGCAGACAGAACTACACTGACTTGGCTACCATTGTCATATTGCACTAAAATTATAATAAGGGACCCAAAAATTTACATATTGACCAAATCTGTCAAAAGTCAGTCATATTATATATGGGTCTTTCTTTGATTTTTACAGGACCCTTGTGTTACACTTGTTATACTACTAAATTTTAGATTCAGACAAATCTGATTTTTTACAGTATGTATGTCTTTGATAATAATGTATATCCATCAGCCTGTCAGATCAAAGATGGACTTGCAAAAGCCTTTCTTCATCTTGTCAGATCAGGTTTATATTTTTCTATTTGTGATCATGTGTATTTGTTTCTCTCTGCCTGTGTAACTTTTTTACAGAGTTTCACAGTCACTGTTCATGCCTTTCACTTCAGTACCATTTTGTAAATAAAAACCTGAACTGGACTGACGCCCAGGCTTACTGCAGAGAGAACTACACTGACTTGGCTACCATTGACAATATGGAAGAAATGAAAAGACTAACTGAGTCTGTAGGCTCTAGTTATACTGGAAAGGCTTGGATAGGACTGGAAAAAGGAACATCATGGAGATGGCATTGGTCCTCAGCAGAAGGAGGGACTCGGTACACCAACTGGGATAACGGCGAACCAAACAACTGGGATAATAAAGAGCACTGTACTGGGATGCGAGACAACGATACATGGAATGATGTTCCCTGTTCATCATATTCTAACACGGGGCATTTCATCTGTTATACTGGTGAGTAACATTAACCAGCTTTTTTTGACAAATGGAACATGCCTTTGAAAGTATACTATCCAGCCATGACTTACCCCATAGTAGCTTTGACAGGTAAAAAGGACCACAGCCTAAATGGGAGTACATTCTGTTGTAGTGCATGCATACAAGATCTGTGAAAAGGTTGAGATTTAAAAGCTTTTTGAAAAAGGAATTTGTGTTCTGCAGACATTCCCATAAGACAGCCACACAAGCAAATTCACATATACAGGAATTAAAGAACGATGAATCAACTAGGACTGTCACCTGACTGAGTATAATGGATGTCAATTGCAGCCCCTCACTTAGATTTAGGGAAAAATAACAGTTGTTGTGTATTTAATGGCACAAGTCCTTTGCCAGCCTAAGAATCAACATTCTGACATGAGCAGTTAGGTTTTACATTTGATGAACAATAAAAAAAAGAAAAACCTTAATCATGGAGTGTCATGCTAACCGACACGTTAAGAAGTGAGATTTATTTCGGAAGTGGTGGTGTATGGTGGCTGAGGGGGGGTATTTTATTTTTCTGGAGGCTGATAGTGGCTCAGCTGGTTAAGATACTGCTGAAAGGTGGCAGAGCGATTATACTGCTGCACTCCATAACCCCCCCCCCCCATCAGCTAAGCATTTTAGGAGTAAATGACTTCTGGGTTATTGTTGTTTCTTATGCTGTTTACAACAAATCCACAGATCTCACTTGTAAAGATGGAATAAATGCTACCTGGAACTTCACCTGGATTGACCAACATATGAATTGGTCTGATGCTCAGAGCTACTGCAGACACAGTTACACAGACCTGGCCACTGTGAGGAATAAAGAAGATAATGACTTGATACATAAAATGGTTACAAGTGGCACTTGGGCATGGATTGGCCTGTTCCAGGACACATGGGAATGGTCAGACCTGTCAAACTCCTCATTCCGTAACTGGAAAATTGGTCAAAATGATAATGAGAATAACACATGTGCTTTAGCACAGGTCACCTGGCCTGGGACATGGGATATGACACCATGTGATGAAAAGCATCCATTCATATGCTATGATGGTGAGTAATGTAACTTTACTACAGTAGCTGATTCTCACCTTTATCTAGCAACTTTAATTTATATTACTTTAAAAATATACTACAGCTAAAGTTATAATCAGTGTTATCTGTACACATAAGACTACACAGTTGCATCAGAAAGTTGTTTTGTCTTCACTGTTTTGTGAATTTTACTCCCTCTACCCTTCTGGTAATAAATTCCTTTCTCCAAATTCCAAAATGTCACACGACTTTCTCCTGAACCCGACATTCTGACCATCATCTTACCTTTTGTCCCAGATAACCTCATTTTGGTAAATAGAAACATGACCTGGAATGAAGCCCTGAATTACTGCAGAACGCACCATTCGGACCTGGTGTCTGTCCACAATGAGGAGATCCAGTACTGGGTCAGTAGGATGGCTGTGAAGGCCTCCACTGATCATGTCTGGCTGGGGCTGCGCTTCTCCTGCTACCTGAGCTTCTGGTTCTGGGTCAGTGCAGAAAATGTCTGCTACCAGAAGTGGAAAACAAACAACACTAACTTCTGTGGAAACACAGGAGCAGTACAATCTAAAAACCCTAATTACTGGGTCAGCCTGCCTGAGACTGAGAAGCTCAACTTCATCTGCTCCAAATGTCCAAGTATGACTGATCCACGTACTCAGTACCTGCAGAACTGTCAAAATGTATGAATGTGGAGCTGTATGGATGAAGTTTTTGCTTTTGTGTTGTGTTTCTACTGAATAAATAGGATTTTAACCCCTTCTCTTGATCTTCACCACTCCAGATACAGAATAATATATGAGTAGAAGAGTGATTTGATTTTTGCTTTAGCATAATTTAGAGGAACTGTCATCTCTTGTTATTGCTACAATAAGAGTAGAAATTATATATTAGGAATGGTATGATTCACCAATTCCCATCATTGCACTGTCATAAAGCTCACAATGTGATTGTCCCAATTGAAAAAAGGTGCATCAGACACAGTTTTGGAGGATAAATTGTTTCTAATATCTCTGCATTGGTAAAATCCATCTATCCATTTTCTGAAACTGCTTATCCTGACAGGGTCACAGGGGGCTTGGAGCCTATGTGCCCAAGGCAGGGACCTATGGGCAATTTGTTAACTCCAATCAGCCTCAGCATGTTTTTAGTCTGTGGGGGAAACCCCATGACAGCACAGGGAAAACATGCAAACTCCACACACAGGGAACCCTGGCATGTGTTTCCAGGTCCTAGAAGTGTAAGGCAACAGTGCTACTCACTGTACCACCATGCCACCCCCATCAACAATGTCTGATTTATAAATATATAATTATTTCTAGAAGGTCCTATTTCTTTTTAATTTAGAAGTATGACTAATACTTTTTGACCATTAACTTTAGCTTTACACTGCTTACCCCTCTCTAAACTGTTTCTCAACTGTCCCTCATCTCCAGCACTGTTATCAGTAGCCAGTTCCCATCAAATCTCTTGCCCAAATCTCGTACAAGTTGGTGGTGTGTTCAGTGATGCATTGCATCATATTGCGTTGAATCAAATTGTGTCAAATCACACTAATTGCAATAGAGGTGAATCATATTGTATTGCATAAGTTGCTGCTTCATATGTATCTTTAATGTATCAGATCTTCAGCAATGCATCAAGATGCATGTCCCTAATATATGTGCATTTTGTAGTTAAACAGCAGCAAACAATAAACTCACTAATGTATTCTGATGTTTAGTGACAGGAAGCTGCTAAATATATAACTGAATAAAGGTATTATTAAAACTCACCTAAGTGATGAACATTTCAGATGTGGATCACCCACCTGTCTTGTAAATAATCCATCCATCTGCCAGTCACCTGCCCTGGTCGATGGATGGGGCTGGAACAGATCCCAGGCAGCTCAGGGTTGGAGTACAGCCCAGACTGGACACCTCCGTCACTGTGTTTACAAAAGTTAAGTCATTAGCATTCACCAAAAACCATTCTATGTCAAACCAGTTTCTCATTCAGCTAAGACCCTGGAATCTCTCACACCTGGTTACACTGCATCACACTCAGCCTTTCAGAGACCTTTAATGGAGAGACATTCACTAGGAAGAACTGCTCCTATTATGATTGAGACAGGAATAAGAAAGGGGGCAAGGAGGGTGGTTTGAGTCACTGTTACCATCACATACACAGCAGAAACCATGGTGGGGGCTTTGGATCACTTGTGGATGCTGTCTGAATGAATCACTGGTACTCAAATGAGCAAATCTGGGCATGGATTAAAAGAAAACTGGTAACACTTAACACTGGCAGTGCCGTGCTGGTTTGACCAACTTATAGCGCAGCTAGGCGGTAATAAGACCGCTTAGTCTTTAGATAAGGACACAGTTACTGACACATAATGATTGCTATATGGCGCTTTTTGCACAAAGCAAATAATTTGGTTATAAGATCAGGGTGCGTTCGGCCAATGAGTCATTCATTTCCATGTTGATAGTCTCTGACTGAGTCGACTGAGAAAATCATCTGAAAAAGAATAGTTTCATAGTATTTGTTTTTAATCTTTATCTTATGTCTTGGATAATGTGATGGTTTGTCACTACTTGGCTTTCTTTTGTATTCACCCACTTCAGAGAACGTTGAGGAAATTGGATAAAGAAATTTATTTAGGCATTATACTGAACATATTAAACGATACATTAGAGAAGCTTTGGATTACTTCTGGATGCTGTCTGAATGCATTACTGGTACACAAATGAGCAAATCTGGGCATGGATTAGAAGAAAACTGGTAACACTTAAGGGTATGTTTTTAGTAATCTATAAACATATTCATAACACATAATAATGCATTCTTAAATCACTATAAACATGGCTATAAATATTTATAAAAAGGCATAGCACATTATAACCATGTGTATTATGCATTATGAATGCTTTATGAAGCTCTCATCTATAATGCGCTATAGATACCTTTATTCTTTGACATTCTTAGTTTTTTGACTGCAGTCACAGATTTTTATAAAATTGAAGTGGGGACTGAAAAAAATACAGATGTCTATCACATTCTGGAGGCATTTGGTCCCCACAATGTAATACACACATAACACTCACACAAAGGGACAAGGATGGCGTGGATAACTTCTAATTATGCTTAGCCAATGTCTGGCTTAAGACTAAAGACAACGGAATCCACAAACGCACTGAGAAAGTTCAGCAGTGATCCGTAGCTCCGCCCACCGCCCCTCGCCGATTAACATATTTGCATTTAGTGAACTTGAAAATGAAAAGGCAAAGTAGGAAAATGAAAAGACATCACATCTGACATACAAGAGTGGAAAATTAAAAGGCAAATGGTGCTATTTCATTTTAATTTTCATTTTGCAGGATTTTTGCGCACAGACTTTGGACTAACTAAATGGCAAAGTGGAGATTGTATTTTCTTTTTATCATTTTCATTTTATTTTTTGCAGAAAATACCTCCCATACTCCTCTACTTACGAACTTTCAGACATACGAACGAAGAGGACTGTAAGTCCAAATTGTATTCATTGGGCTCTCGTTTCCTGTCCGCAAAATCAATTTTCTTTACTGCGCGCCAATTCCACCTAGTACGACTTCTGGCTGCTACACCCAGCATCCTAGTTCTTTGTACTTGCGTATACCCTTAAAATCATGTGGAATAACGACTTATGAACATTTCAAGTTACGAACGGCCTTGTTCAAGGGTCCAACAGAGGATAATCATTCCAGGCATTTATGGGATTCAAACCAATAACCTTACAATTGCCAGCACAGATCCCTAGCCTCCGAGCAACCACTCCACCATCAAATGTAGCTATTTGCTGGAGGTGACAGGATACCAGCAGAACTTTGCTATCCGGACCTGCAAGCACCCAAAATTGTCCGAATATACACAGAGGTATTCAGGAACCCGCAAAGCATGTTTGAAAATGAAGAAAATGATTGATATTTTTTTAGTAACAGTCAAGCTGTATGAATTTACACTGTCAACAATCCACTGCCAGTATGCCTTTATAGCTTTGCCGGTAGCCACTGTCACAGAGTGAGCCGTGACGCTTGCACGCAAGCACGCAGCTTATAGGCAGCCAGTTTCCGGCAAACTTAAATACCTCAGCTGACCTTTCGCTTGAATCCCATTATCTTCACTGTTAATGCTGTTTTATATTACTGGTTTCATAAGTCATGCATGCCATTTACCACTGTTTGCCATAACCATCGGACAAATTTGTTAGTTGAGATGCAGGGAAAGGCCTACCAGCATTTTCACTTAGCGATGTTTGTGCGTTCAGCTTTGGCTAAAATACTCATTTCATATTCATTGTCATTGTGCCTCTCATCTGTGTTATTTTTTATCTAGTAGCAATAGTTGTAAATAAACACACTGGCTGTTAAAATCATTTTTATTTATTGATAAAACTTGTAATTGCATCTCCGAATACAGTGTACTTACCACTGTTCAAACTTCTGGGTTTACGTGAGGAAACCGAGGGACTGAACCACGTGGGTAAAATAGAGGGGGTTTGCAGGAGGTTGGTGGATGAAGCCATTTGGAAAGGGGAGTTTTAATTGTTATTACCTAAAATGTATTTTAGGTGCATATGGGGTATTTGATCAAAGTTGGTTTTGTGTTATTGTTTATTTTGTATTTGTTCATTTGATTTACTATTTTGGAATAGAAGTGTTATTTAGTTAATTGATTTCTGATTCATAGTTGTTTTTGTAAGGGTGGGCTACAGCTTGCCTTAGGCTGTATTAGGCTCCAAGGCTCAGTTTGAGAGTGGGGGAGGGTTTAGTGATGGAGGTAACGTGTGGTTGCTGGTGTGTAATGGCTAGTTTGAACAGGGTCGAGTAGGACATAGCCTGGCAGACCTATGCCTGTTTGTTTTTGTGTTGCTCAGTTTCTTTGAGCTTCTTGATTATTGTTATTACACTGTTGTTGCCTGTGTGACCGACTGCCAGGCCGACACCGTGGGCTGATCACAAAAGAGGAATGCGACTACGCCACCTTGGGAATTTCACCCAAGGAAATAAGCCTGATACAGCTCAAGGAGTACACGTCCATACGGAAGAGGCAGAGAGGTGGTTACCGGATAAAAATCACCTTTATTAAAACAACCAACTGCTATGATGCATAAAACGAGCTGAAGGTACCAACGGTACACAATTAAAGCCAGCAATCCCGGTGGCCGGACACATGCATTCAATATCCCATGTAGTTACTACAACACTAACATCACAGCAAATACACAAGCAATTCAACACAGCACCCACTGCACACAATAACCCCCCAAATCTTGCAGCTTGACGTATGGGGCACTGCTGAACCAGGCTCCCTCCCAGACGCCAGACAGCGGGAACTGGCCAATCCAACCAACCGGCTGGAACCTCGCAGCCTCAGTCAACCCAACATAACAAAAACCCACTGGAGAAGGGAAAGACACAAAAAGAAACAAAACCAAAACAAGAAGCAAAACAGCAGCGTCGGCGCTATGATGACAGCCCCATTCCTAAAGGAAATACAAAGACGTTACCCTGAAAGCAGTCAACGGAAGCACAGGATGACAATGCTGCCAATGTCAGCTTTGTAGCCTCTCGCTAGAAAAGTGAAACAACATCATGTATGGTATAGAACCCCCGCTTCGGCCACCGGAGAGAGGAGATACTACCTGCCAGTTCAACCAAACAGAAGTCAAGTCACAGCTTTCTGACAGAGGGACTGCAAAGGCAAATTCCCTCGCTCTGGATACAAAACTGCCTAAATGGACAAACACAGATAGTCCAAAACCCCCTGGCATGTGTTACCACGGATCAATCACCATTGCCATTCCCGTCCTTTATAAGGTCCAAACCATTACGCACAGGCCAATTATCTAATCTAGGCCACCAATAACCAAAGAAGGTAAGCCCCTAATTGGCATCCTGATACATTCTACCCCCTTTTTTTTCATTGCCGCCCTGGCGATGAACAACCTGACCACCAACAACCCCTACTTTGGCCCGTTCTACTGCCAAGGCCGAAACAAACCAGACACCGTCCCCAAAACAGAGTTTAACTGGCTTGCCTCACCTCCCCCTACAGCCCGTGGAAATCGATGAGGGTTAGAATGCTGCCCCGCTGTAGATCTTTCTGTCCGACGACGAACCACTGCAGTAACCTCTGGTTGGACTACCCCAGACAAAGAACCTCCCCTCACGGTATTCAGTCCACCAAGGGCGACCGACGGAACCGGAGGGGGCACTACCAAAGTAGAAGTTAGTAACCCGCCTGAAGCCCCACCCAGAGGTTGCGCACCGAAAGGCACAAATGATTGACCTGAACCATGAACCCTACAACACAAGTCCCCGTCCTCAGACTCACTGTCAGAAAAAGTAGCTTCAACTCCAACCACTGGCAGAGTACCCACATTCCCCTCAGGCTCCAACCGACTCCTCAACAGAGTCCGGTGAACCCGCTTCGTGTTCGACAGATCATCCACAGGAGCAATTGTGTAGACTGAACCCCCCCTAGCAGGAGCTCTCACTACCTGATACGTGACTGCACTCCACAAGTCCTGGATCTTATGACGACCTCTCACCCCAAGATCACGCAAGTAAACCAAACAACCCTCCTCCAGAGGCAACTCCCGGACATGCTGGTCATGTCTAACCTTGCGTCGATCGGCCATCACTTTCAACAGTCTAGCAGCACCTTCGAAGGCTACCTTAAGCCGAGCCTGGTGCTCCAACACCCAATCACATACTCGACCCTCGGACACCCTACCCAGCAAAAAGTCAACGGGAAGCCACGGCTCCTGGCTAAACATAAGAAAACGTGGTGACTCTCCAGTGGACTGATGAGGGGTGCTGTTATAACAGAATATTACTTAGGGTAAGCAGCAGGCTCAATCCCTCTTTCTAACTGCGGGAAATGTGTGCAACAGATTATGCAGTAAACCGTTCACACTGCCCATTGCCAGCTGGATGATAAGGAGTCGTACGCAACTTATTCACCCCATACAAGGTGCAGAGCTGCTGTAGAAGTAGCAACTCAAAGTTCAGCCCCTGGTTGGAATGAATCCGACTAGGCACTCCAAACTTATAAAACCACTCCACCACCAGAATCTGAGCCACTGTCTCTGCCCGCTGATCCCTAGTTGGAACTGCCAAGGTATACTTGCTGAAGACATCCGTCATTACCAAAACATTCTCTTAGCCAGACAAGGAGGCCTCCAGCACAGTAAAATCGATGGCTAAGATTTCATTAGGACGTGCTGGCAACAAATGACCCCTAAAGCTGTGGAGCGCTGGCTGGGTCTCCTTGGTAAGCTGGCACCTCTCACATTCCTGACACCACCGAGCAACATCGGCAGCCATCCCAGGAAAATAACAATGCTGCCGTAGCAACTCTGTAGTCCACTCCACACCTGATGTTCCTGATGCAACTGCGTCAACACCCTATGCTGTAAAACTACGGGTAAAACTACCTGCAGGATTCCCTCAGCCCCATCTGGACAAAATATCCGGCGACAGAGGACCCCATTTTGCTCCACTAAGCGATCCCACTGCCGAAGCAAAATCAAAGCAGCCTTAGAAAGTTGCTGGCGCTCTCCTGGGCCCGGACGCTTCTGCCTCCAACAACCTAAAACATCCCTCACCACAGGGTCCGCACTCTGCAGCGCTCCCATCTCGGCAGGTGTCTGACTAGGGAAAACAGACATACCGTATTTTGCGCACTATAAGGCGCACTTAAAAGCCTTTAATTTTCTCAAAAATCCACGGTGCGCCTTTAAATTCGGTGCGCCTTATGTGTGCACTGAGTTCCAAAATCTGTAAAAATGTTGTTGTGCATTTTAGTAAGCGCTCCGCTTGATTGACTGTCGGACCATTTCCTGCCGACATAGGGACGTAGTAATATGTACACTACGTACGCTGGCAGCGATAAACCAATCGCAGCACATTACGTAACGCCACGTACAGAGGTACGCTTACCTCCGCCACGCCTACGGCAGGTAGGTATATTGTACTAGAGACCTGCGCGGGACGGATTTTTCAGTCCCGCTCCCGCAAGATTCTGGCCCGCTCCCGCAAAAAATATATATTATTTTCTCCCGCTCCCGCCCGCAAAATCCCGCAGGTAAACATATAAGTAGTTTTATTTTTACCGCTTCTTCTCGCTACTCTGTTATTTGTTTCACTTGCTTCCCTTTTGAGTATATATAAAAAAGAAACGGAAAATAAACAAATATGTTTCGTTTTATTTGAGTTTAATTAAATAGAATGATGAACATGGACACGAACGAGGAGCTTTTCAGAACATGCCATCCCGTCCAAACA
Source organism: Cryptomyrus ogoouensis (assembly GCA_025773925.1). Classification (NCBI taxonomy): domain Eukaryota; kingdom Metazoa; phylum Chordata; class Actinopteri; order Osteoglossiformes; family Mormyridae; genus Cryptomyrus; species Cryptomyrus ogoouensis. The sequence goes on from JAOYFF010000226.1 coordinate 14,233, forward strand.
CCAGGCTGATTCCTTCTTGGGGTGTCCGGTTACGTCCCCCGGCACTCAGAGGGCGGCAATTGTAGTTTCTGTAAATTGTTATTATTTTAATTTAGTCGTTTTTGTTGCTTTTGTGCAGTAGATAAATAATAGTCAAAAAACAATGTGAGTGTATTTTTAAATACGTAGTAGAATAAGGTTTAGTTAAACAGTGAGTTTAACTAAACTCACTGTTTTGCTTTTGTTACCTTGTTTTTGCATGCGCCGAATAATACGGTGCGCCTTATGTATGGCTTAAGTACAGAAATAAGCCCCGCAATTGAGAGTGCGCCTTTCAATCCAGTGCGCCTTATGGTGCGCAAAATATGGTAAGTGATTGAGTCGCAATAACAGGAGACCTACCAGCAGCCTGTTGCAAAACTGCCAGAATAACCGTGCCTGAAACAAGGTTTCCACTTCCCAAGGATTCTCTGGTATTTTGTTGAGAAAGGGCATCCGCATTCACATTGCTTCTCCCCGACCGATATCGAACCTCAAAATTAAAGGGGGCCAACTGTGCAGCCCAACGCTGCTCAGTAGCACCTAACTTGGCGGATGTTAAATGACTTAAGGGGTTATTGTCCGTAAACACCACGCATTTATTTCCCAACAAATACTCCCTGAACTTTTCCGTCATTGCCCATTTAAGAGCCAAGAACTCCAGTCTTGTAGAACTGTAAGTAGCAGGGTTACTCTCCGTGGGACGAAGGCCCCGACTCGCATAGGCAACAGGTCGCACCTTGCCTCCTAGATCCTGGGACAAAACAGCACCCAACCCACCATAACTAGCATCTACTTCCAAAATAAAAGGGAGTGAAAAATCTGCATAGGCTAGTACAGGGGTAGTAGTAAGCTTGCCTTTTAACACCTCAAAACTTGCATTACAGTCATCCGTCCATGCCTCAGGGAAAGCCCGCTCTGTGGGTTTTCGGCCCTTGGATGTTGAAAATTCAGCCACTAATTTGTGCAGAGGGGCAGCCAATTTGGCAAACCTCTCCACAAAGTGGCAATAATAACTAGCAAACCCCAAGAACGACCGAAGTTCTGAAACGCCAGTAGGCCGCGGCCACTGGGCAACCGCTGCAATTTTACTGGGATCGGTGGACACCCCCTGGTCTGATATAACATGACCCAAATACTTTACCTCCCGTTGGGAAAAAACACACTTGCTCAGCTTGGTCTTAAGCCCTTCACGCTGCAGCCGTTGCAGAACCAGGTCTAACCGCTCCGAGTGCTGTGACACAGAGGAAGAGAAAACCACAATGTCATCCAAATATAACAGTGATTGACACTGCTGGTCCCCAAAAAGACGTTGCATGAGTCGCTGGAACATCGAAGGGGCATTGCAAAGTCCGAATGGCATCCGGTTCCACTCGAATACTCCAAAAGGGGTGCAAAAAGCTGTCTTGGCCATGTCCCCTTCCGTGATGGGGACCTGATTGTAGCCACTAGCCAGATCTAATGTGGAAAACCAACAGGCCCCAGTCAACGCATCCAGCGACTCCTCATTTCGGGGCAGTGGAAAAGCATCCTTCCTAGTTTTAGTATTCAATTGCCTGTAGTCAACACATAAGCGTAGACTACCATCTTTCTTTTTAACCAGCACAATAGGCGAAGCATAAGGACTGCAGCTTTTCTTTTTTTCTATATTCCCTCCTCCACCCCCCCTCTGCGGAGGACTATTTATTTATATTTATTTATTTCTTTTATTATTTATTTATTTATTTTATATTTTTATTTACTTCCTCAAAAGTAGGAGAGGGAGGGGGGGGAAACAAAGGAGAAGAAGGGGGAAAGAGAGAGAGGGAGAGAGAGGAAAAAAGAAAAGGAGAAAAGAAA